>JAPUBX010002345.1:0-160902 GCA_028672205.1 Proteocephalus fallax | reverse complement strand
CCTCCGCAGTCGCCAAGCGAAGGAGGAGGTCCATCTACTCTCCAGGAATGCATTCTAGCAGCTGCGTTCTGCCCCGAAAAGAAATTCTTCTTCTGACTGGTATCACCAGCTCCCAAAAAAACAACATAAGGCGTCGATTGGCAGACGTTGAGAAGCTGATAACAATTATACAACGCCGTCGGCTGGAGAATTTACGGGGTGTGCTTCCGATAATCGAATTAGATCACAACCTTTTGCTATAAAAAAATAGTAATCGATAAATTCTTTGATGTTTGCAACATTCAGGTCATGCAAGAAAACAACTCCACCAATCCGAGTGGAAATAGAGGTCATTACCCCATCGAATTTGGATCAATATTTTCTCCGATCTGGTCGCCGATTGACCTCGCGTGGGGATAAATGAAGCTGTCTTCTAGTGAATAGAATTCCTGGAATCCTTTAATGAAGACATCCGGAGAATAATTGAGCCGAAAGAAAACTTGTGAGACTGGTTCGTTAATTACCCCTAGTCACGTTTAGGTCACGTTCGGATAAAACCCCCCCTTCGGCTTCAATTTTATCCAAAAAAAAGGAAAAAGAAAAGGGCAAACGGGGAGTCGCTGGATAATGAGATTCCTAGAGTCTCCGACAGAGAATGATCTGAGGATCCAGGTCATCGCAGCCTAAACAGAACCGATTGCGGACCCGCTTTTTTTTACGTTTGAGCGACGTTTCCCAATGATTCCAAAGAGTTCACCAATGTCAAATTGGCAACGGTACACGCGCGGGATGCAAAAACGCATCTTCAGTTTTTCGGTTTTTGGAGAGAGTGCCTCATTCTTAACAACCTTATAATGAGACTGTCAGCGCAACCGCCGGCTACTCTTTTCTCTTCATTTTCGACTTGAAGGCTGACATCTGTCACCATTGGACCGACTCCTCCCACACACACAAACACATAATGATGGAATTCCACGATTTACCTGACTTGACGGTGATTTAACTCCTGATTATTGCGTGACGCAAGACCGCGAAAACCCGATTCGCCGAATGTCGCTTTTAGGCATCGAATATTTTCGCACTGCAGCACCATACAGAAATATCTTACTTGGTCTTAGTTTGGCTAGTTCACAGCAAGTCGTGAATATTCTTTAATTGGTTGGATGTTGATGCAATGGACCAAACACAGAACCTAGATAACTAGGAACCAACCGGGAAAGCTTAATCGTTCCTTATTAGTTTATTGTGAATATTGTACGTCTTTCGGCGTCTTCAGAACCACCGAAGAGGTGCGACATCTTTGAGCCACACGTGGACGTCAGACCAATTGAATTAATGAACGACCACATACCCTTCAAGTCGTTGGTCTGAAGTGGGATTCGAACCTAGGGTGTCGCCGCATTCCATAGATCTGGTCGATAAAATAAATGGAAGATGAACTACTGGTATTAATAAAAGTAGTCTCAGGTCTTCCAGAGAATAGATGATTAAATAACTGAAATGCATAAGAGTCGAAAAAAGATTCGGATAAAAACGATATGCTACTGAAATTGAGGAAAGTAGTAACGCGTACTAGAAGAAAACGGAGGAAAGATGACACTTACCTCGCATGTGATGAGTCCTCCAGTTTGAATATGTGGACAGTTTCTGTATTGCTAGCGGTTACAAGGAAGCGGTCGTCTGATGAGACGTTTAGCGAACAAATGCAAGCACAGCTGAAAGAAGAGAAAGAAAACCAAGACACAGTAAATAAATACCTTGCATACTGACTAAGGCTTAAGTAGCAAGGTTTTACTAGGGACGTACCGGGCTAAACCACGCCTGAACTCCATGAGCTTATTTCCGTCGGGAATGGAAAAGACACGAAGTACAGTACCTCGCTCAGAGGCGGTCGCCAGCATCGTCGACGACGCATTGAACGAGAGGGCTGACAGGTGACCATCGTGAGCGGCGATGGAGAGGACGTTCTAAACAGAACAAGCCGAATTGTGGGAATTAAACAGTATTGCCTTCGCATTGGTCAGAAGAGATTTGGATTGAGATAAACTGGGATAGAGGGGATGGGAGGGGTCACTTAAAATACGAGCAGCGATTACTGAACAATTATTGAAGTGGCGTTGAACGATGATTTCTTGAATAGAGAGAATAGGCAGACCACTAGAAAACGAGATTATTTTAAAGAAGGAACAGCTTTGCCGCAAGGGCAGGTATCAAGAAATTGAAGCAATGTCGATCATGATCACAGCTGAGGTAAATCGCCTTGATCCGATTTTTTTGATGAGCTGTTCAGAACATTGAAACCCGGGGACATCTCATTGGTTGTGTACTGAAACTTGAGCTGTGTTCTCCCATAGTGAATAAATAATTAACGTAGCGGATGCTATCCAGAAAAGGAGCCCTGTAAAATTTATATTTTCTCCTCTAACAAACTTCTTTTCAGTTGAGCGATTTTTTTACAGGAAAAAATGGTTCAAGTTGCTGGTCAATTTGTATCCACAAAAATATTTCAAAACAACAAAAATTAGATTCTCGTGTCAACTGTCAACAGCCCGATGCTACGCGCTCTAAACTGACATGAACGAAATGAACTATTTTCCCCTTTTTGACAGCAACAAAGAAATTGTCAGTGTCACCATTTTTGGAATAATGTTGAGCACGAAATCATTTGGACACAAACACGGGTTGTCGGGGCTACTCACAATGCGGTCTTTAGACAGGCAAGTGTCATGGTGAATTATTGTTTGGACTAAAGCCGGAGTTGACTGCCCCAAGGCAACTGATTTAGGGAATAGTGAGATTGAAAACATGGCATGAAATAAAAATAATTTTTTTGGGGATCGAACCCAGGTCCTTGCTAACCGTTAAACGATCGGGCGACAATTAAACAGATAATCAATCTTATACAGCTAAAAACAGCTGGCAACAAAAGAGTGAACCGATGACATCAATCTTCTTTCCACCTGAGGTCAATAAAAAAACAGCATTACAAGTACTACATATGAAAATTGGCTTTTAGTTCATGCTTCACCTGCTCTGGTGAAACTAAAAATCGGGACAAATAAGGAATGGCCAAATTGCGATGTGCCGCCGTTCTTGTGGGTATTGAAAAGTATAACCTTCGCATTGGTCGAAGAGATTTAGAATTGGATAAACTTGAAAAGAGGGGATGGGAGGGGTCAGTTAATATACGAGCAGCGATTTGTGAACAATTATTGAAGTTGCGTTGAACGATGATTTCTTGAATGAAGAGAATAGGCAGACACCACTAGAAAACGAGATTATTTTAAAAGGCCTATGAAGGTTTTAAATGTCAGAACATTTAAGGCCGGGGAAAATGACTGGTAAACAATATACAATAAGGGGAATAATGCAGGCATTGGCAAACGTTTTTATACTTCTAGAGCTAAAACCAAGACTCCTGAACCGGCAAACTAAGAAACAGAGGCGACGACATTAACCGAAGACGGCATCCACATCATAAATCCATGATAACCGACCGTTTAAGATAACGCCGAGGAATTCAGATTTTGAGCTCGGGGCAAAATGATGTCCGGCAAACAAAGCAAGAACGAACCCCGAAAAGTGGTTCAACCACATCCTCCATATTCGCCAGACCTTGCCCACTTCAGATTATCTAATGGAAAAACGATTCGAAATGATGATAAGGCGAAAGCGTGTTAATTGGGAGTTAATTTGTAGTTTGGAATTTGGGTGTTTGGGTTTTTTTTGTGTATCTTTTATGCTGGTAAGAAGTTCAAAGAGGTCTCATTAAAACAGTTTACGCGTGGATGACAGTGGAGACGTTTAAAGAAGGCGTTACAGGTCTGTGTTGGTTTTTTACCGAGGAATTAAACCATAAATCTGTTCAAAAGCCCACAATGTGATTTCCACGAATTAAGTCTCTAATTTGGACTCCCATAGTTTAAGGTTATGGGTGGGATACCCTGCACAATGGATGGTTCCTTTTCAGTTACAGTGAGAGTCGGGGTTAAAGTAGTATCACCACTGAGGGCCACGCGCTGAATCCCTCAAACCAGATTTTATCCGCGCCACCCAATCAAATTGCTGCGACTTCCTCCCGCTAGAGGATACACAGCTTTCATTGTTGTTGCCATTAAGAATCTTGGGAATATGTCCAAGGTTAGCCCAAAGCCTCTCTCGAAACCCCATTCTCCACTATTCGTCATCACATTTCTATGCGACATCTAAGCATCAGGTCCGCATAAATAGTTTGGAGGTTGTGGACGGGTTTCTATTATTCGGAGTTTGGAGAATGGTAGATGTGGCAGCAGTCTCGTCGTCTGATGATTGAGGACAGCTGTGACAGCGTGTGATCCAGTTTGAGGAATTCTGTGTTGAGAAAGAGAGCGCGAATTGGTTCTTACAGAATTAACCAATTAGCAATTGTTACCGCCATGGAGGCGACACAAAACGGTTTCCCATTAGTGAACGCTGGGTATTGTGAAAGTTGAACCCCGTACAGAGTCGTTCAACAACACGGGGGCTTTAGGATAACCAGACTCGTCACGTCCGAGAAAGATTTTTCACGATGTCCAGAACGATGTAAACCCCCCCCCTGGGTATTGTGCAAAGTTTAAGTTGGAGTAACATCGTCTTGATGGAAGCTGTGTGTGATCCCGATAAGTCGGTGATCCTGTTGATTGAATGGAGTGAGTTGTCTCATCCCATGCGATTGTATGGGATCATCATCGCGGGGAAGGTGAGTGACGGTAAAATGGCGACCTCTTATTGGTTATTTTGTCCAGTTGAAACTCGCGGGTTGCGCGATAAAGCAGAAACGGAACCCAGAATTGTAAATAATATTTTAAATCTAGGGTTTGTGGCCGTTTTATTTAAAAAGCGGCTGGAATTTCTCCAATTGCGATGATTCATCAAACTCAAGTGGGGAATAAGGACAACGGTGGGGGGTCTCTAGACCTCCAAATCTAGTTACTATTTTTTCCGAGCTGTCCATCACCCATTGGGAGCTGCTGCGTTGTCAATTAGGTGATGCGGAAAATAGGATGACGATGATGATGATGTTGATGACTAGGAGGAGGAGGACGACAGTGACGAAGAAGGAGAAGATAATTTGATTCTGGTTGTTTTAAATAAAGGAGACGAGGAGAATTTGGTGAGTGAAGGTTTTTTTGGTGAAAAATGTTTTACCGCGAAGATGAACAATAATAGTTGACTCAAATATTGACCAGTTGAATTAAGCTAGCTCAATTATCCCAATTATTATGAAACATGCAAGATCTTAAAATCGTGGTTATTCGTAAACCGGCCAAGGTTTTCTCATTCTCATAAACCGTCGAACCACACTTGGCATCATCATAATTTATTTCCCCCACACCTCCTCCTCCTACCAAAATCATCGTGCGGCTTCAACCTCTCCTCCATCCTACTCCCTATCTTCCTAGTTCTCCATATCGAGTACATTCTATGCCTCCTCCTCCTACTCCTGATTTTACTACAGCTTCATCTCCATTACGTCCTTCTCCTCTTTGCCTTACTACTTCGAAATCTGCAGTTCTTCATCCTAAATTTCCGCCTTATCTTCTAATCTAATTCTTCCTTCTTCCTTCTCCTTCTCCTCCTCCTTCTTCTCCTCCTCCCCTCCTCCTCCTCCTCATTTTCTTACTACTTCAACATGTCCTCTTTTTTTCTTCATCTCCAAATCATCAAACGAATGCTTCTCCCTCAGACAGGCTGCTGAGAATTCCTAAAGTTTAATTTTTTAATTGTTGCTGGAAATCGTGAACTTTAATGTTTTAGTAGACACACTCCACCCCCAAAGGCCCCTGGCGGCAATCCATCTTAACATCTCGTCTGACTATTACCCTGCGCATTCATCCAATCGGTACATTCTTCTAGATTTTGGAAGGCAGACATCCGCTAATGCACTTCCGATTTGGAGAATACACGAACTGGCACCGTCATCTCAAGCTATCGCAGCATCAATCTCAAGCCGTCATAACGATCCCGTTACCAGACAGGAAACGAAATTTTAGCACAGGAATACATTTATGTAACTGGTCTTAACCGTTTCGGACTGACGCTGTCCAACCGTTGTCTACTTCACCTCCATCTCTCGGCACTTAATCCTACGTTTTCATTTCATAATTATATTGTCCTTTCGAATTATCTGCATTACAACCTCCCCTTCTCCAGCTCCTTCCACTAGACAACTTCCACCCCATCTACTCCCCGCTACACCGATACCTCCACGTCTTCCTCTCGACCCTTCCATCTACACCGCCCCATTCCTCCTTGCCACCAAATACATCTCCTCGTAGTCGACACCCCCACCCCCAGCGCCAACTCCTTCTAATTCTACAATCAAGGGCATTTGCATGCAACTGAACTAACTGTGGCTGTGTGCGCGTGGCTTCTACGCAAGCGGCGGTTTCTTTGAAGTGTTGCGCCTGGTGGCCATATTGTGCGCACATTGAGAGAGATATCAATTTTCCAGTGTATTCGTAACATTGTGCGCGCGTGTGTTGTTCGTTTGATGTCTTGGTTCCTGCGTGTGTTTGAATCTGGGTCCTTGTGACACCAGGAGTAACAGCAGCGGTGGTGGGGGTGGTAGTCAAGTTTGGGGAGGCCCCCTTAATCATCAACTTGCCAACTCATCTCCCTAAACTGGGTCAATACGGTCCACAGGACACTCGGGGACCCTGACAATCGCGTCTTCACTTTGATGGAAAAACTTTAAAATCCTCGTCAAAGAACCCGCCCATCTGCTGCCCCCTCTTTTTCCACTTCCTTCTTCTCCCGCGAATCGTATCAACTTCTTTTTTAGGGGGGTATTCATTTAGTTCAACGTTTAGATGTCCTAAATGCCTGTCAATTTTTTTTATTCTTCCGCGTCTTTTTCTTACCAGAAACGTTTTTTTCTTCCGAAGGCTTTGATCTCTAAGCAAAAACCAAGGTGATCATTTAATTTCAGCAAGACGGTAGTTTTTCATGCAAAGAACCGCTGATTCACACAAAATCGAAGTTTGTTGCGAAGTTTCCCCGAAATGGAGAAAAAAACATCACATTTACTTTTTCCTCTACTCTTTTTGTGCTGGTAATTTGTAGAGACTGTCTGAGTAAACTTGATTGCGTGAAAAACATCATAGTTACCCTAACAAACCCTCCTAGTGTTCTGTACACTCTAGCACTAGGAATATTGCGTTTTAGTAATTTTTGTAGTTGTATTACTCGTGGGTGTTGGAGCAGCTTTAGACGAAGCTGTAGCAATAGACGTTGTGTTGGTAGTAAAAGTAGTAGTAGTCGTAGTAGTAGTAGTAGTAGTAGTATCAGTAGAGGTAGCAGTAGTATAATTACTCGTTGTTGTTGGAGCAGCACTCGCGGTGGGAAGTAAAACCACATTTTGTAGATGAGCTGTTCCGATTCACAAATCCAGATGACTTATGTACAAAACTTCACAGAAATCCTCACACAAACCTTCTTCATTTTCAAGATATCCCAACAGCCTGATTTGTTGTTTTTGACGCATCATCGATCAATCGATCTGCTGCTCTTGATTGGTCTCTTGCCAACAGAGCGAGGATGCTTACCACTAAATCACGATTTCCGGGTGTTAGAGGCAACTTTGCTTGAGTGAGTCCCTTTTGGATGTCGTTTGTTTCTTTTTCACCGTTGTTTTCGACAACTTGGACAACTCAGCAACCTCTAACCGTCTGAGAGCAGATTTTGACGCTGCAGAAATCGCTTCACTCAAAAATGGCGCCTTCTAATTCAATATAAAATTCATCGGCGTTATTTTCAACAATCCTTAATTTTGGATTGATCATGTGGATGCCGTCTTCGGTAAATTTCATCGCCTCTGTTATTTAGTTCACCGGTTCAAGAGGCATAACAAACATTGTCCACGCCTATATAATTCATCTAACTGTATATTGTACACCGTTATTTTTCCTGGACTTAAACGCTATGACTTTTTAACTCATCGTAAGCTTTTCAAAACAATCTCTTTTTCTAGTGGCCTGCCTATGCTTTTACTTTACATTTTCCTATTTTATTTTCTTTTTAACTTGTTTTTGAAACAATTCTTTTCCACTTGCATTATTGTGGCAAAATAACTCAACATATCGTGTGAACCGCACCTTTAGTGTTTGTGATTGACTGATATATATATATCTCACCGACACACCGCCAATGAATCGCTTTTTAAATATTCGGAAGCTCGTCGGTAATTTCTTCTATAATCATGTCTGCATAATTTTTACCGGACTCAATTATGGGTTGCGCGCATTCTTAAGTTCTAAACGTTTCTTCGACTTGGACGAATATCAGACTAAGAGCTTCGTCATGAAAAATCACCGTTTTCCCTTGACCCCCTTTTTCGAGCTCATCTTAGCTCATGATAGGCTATCAAACTGATGCAAGATTAGTAGTAGAAGTAGAAGTAGTGGCAGTAGGAGTAGTCTCAGCAGGAGTAGTCACGGCGTAGTCGAAGGATCCCAAAATTTTAGTTGTTGTTGATTATTATCATCTTCATAGGCGTCATCATCATAAAATCAGTTCACTCTCTGTTTTTCACACAATTACCCATGTTGTGATGGCCGCCTATTTGAATGCCGCTGATTGGCTACTGTCGATATAAACCCCCTCACCCGGCGTGCAGTCAGTGTCCCAATTGATTGACGTGGGCGGCAAACCACACCAGCGACGCTTTGATGTCTAATTACTCTGAATCGATGTTTATTGGTTCGTGGGCTACGAGTTGGAGGGGTGAGGAGTTGAAGGGGTTGCGTGTTTATGTTTATGGTTTCGAGAAGTAATAGTAATAGTAGTAGTGGTAGGTGACAGACCGTATCAGATTTCGATCAGAACAAATACTCACACACAACAGGGTGCCGACGAGCTTTCTTTGATGTTTTTGTCCATAAAAACAAACCACACATTGTCCAAGGTAGTGTAGCTCGTTGTTAAAGAAGTAAATGGGATTTGTGAATATGTTCTTGTTGAGGGGGAATGCGTTTCTGGATGGTCTAAATTGTGATTTGCGGTAACGACCCGGATGACTGTGTTCGATCAACAGATCAATTAAATCATCCAAAGTAGCTTGAATACACAAAGTGCTGTTTCAACGGCGAAATGAATGATGGATCCAATCGATACTAGTTGTGGGAGATTTTCTGACACACAAACATCGACAAAGATTTTTAACCATGGAAGATTATTCTAGGTATTGCACCACACGCATGTTGCATCGAGTGCATTCACGAATGAGCCAATAAGACACCATTTGTGGGGCTGCCGTGTCGATGAGAACTGAGCCACACACAGAGAGATTAATAAATTCGTTTAAAACAGTGAAATAAAATGCAATAATTCGATTATCAATTTTCCTCCATTTTGATGGTATATCCCAAATAGGGGCATCGATTTCCTTCAATTGATACACCGCGGAACAGGTGCAGTGTTGACGTGAGATAATTCGTTCGAAAGGGGTGCTTGAGGCATAATAAAATTAACAGAAAGAGGGCATAATGTTCCACGCGTGGTAGCCTGATCTGGGATTTGAACCCAGTTAGTACACCAGCGTCTCTATAACTGAGAATACGTTAAGCGAATTATTTCCTCAGCTGATGGCTCGTTTCGATTATCAGGTCATTAGGCAAACGGTTGTCAAGGTGTCAAGGTTTCCTTCAATGAAGCGGATGGTAGTTTGTCGGACTTGGAATGGCACGTAGGATTTAAAGTAATACAAGGAGCCCAACTTCGGATGAAATGATGTGAAGTATCTTCCATTGTTGACCGTATGCAACCCAAAAAACCGAATCGGCAGCCTAATTTCGTATTTAAAAGACGACTCCTCTTTATTAAAGGCGCATTTTATCATTTTTGACCACTTGAACTAGCTGGATTATTCTGTTTTTCTGCAGCAGGATCTGTTTAGTTTCCAGCTCGACTCGCCTTTCATCGATTAGAACAACTAGCTCGACATTAGATAATCCCTTGATTTTTATTTCAATTTTTAGTTCTACCAGACTTAACTTCCCCAGAAGATCTGTCATCAGGATTTTTATCATCGACAAGGAGGTTAGGATTGGCGAATTGGTCTGGAAACGGTGATCGAGCATTTCCGCAATGAAACTGGCATGTTATCTAACGGACTAGGAGGGACCGTATACGAGCATTCAGAAAAGTATTTTCTGCCCTGGTCGGTTTCGAACCCAGGTGAGCGTCAACTGCCGCACTTTCAGCAATTAGAGGATGATGATGATGTTATCTGCAAACTGCGGACCCCGAGTCGAGAAAACCACGAGCCCACTCCAATGCGACTGTCTGAGTCCGGATGCGTGACCTTGACTTATGAAGGAAGGCTGGCGAAAAGTGTGCTCATCGAGTAAGTGCGCTTACGAAAGAGAAGGGAATATTGGAACACATTGGAAGGGTAGCCACCTCAATCATGTCGCTGTCTGGTCTCATGGGCTGACGTGAGATGGGGGGTGGGGGGAGGCTGAGTTATTGGGGCTACCAAGGGTTGGCGGAACGAGAGGAATCCGGTTACCTCACTCTAACAACACAACCGACAGATAGCAAGCAAACATGGCCACTTAGTGCACCACAGTAATCTTTAAAAAGGAAACTGTGCTGATAGCATGCACTTAAACAAGGGTTACAAAAGTGTTGAGCTATTCAAGGGTGCCGGAAACAAGGTTGTGTGTAGGACAAAGTTTGATCGCAGATTTTCGTGACTTGAAAGAAAATGTACCGAATCAAGCCGTCTTCCTGGCAATGTAGCGAAGCGCGGCTTTACCAAAAAATGTTCAGCATTGAAATAAACGAAAAACAATTGAGACTGAGATGGCCGACTATTTTACTTTTTTGTAATCTTTCCCGCCCTTCAAAGAGGCCGAAAATCGATAAATGAAAAACTCCCACTAAGATTCCAGATAGGTTGAAACTAATAATATCTAATCCGCCGAAATCGAAACCCCAATGACCCTGAGATAATCCAATTAAATAACTCTGGAGGTTGCTGGAGTTAGGATTGATAATATAATTTATCTATTAGGAGCTTTGGGCTCCTCACTGCGGTAAACTATCCCACTTTTCCATGGTGTGGGAGGAAAGAATTTGTCGCAGTGGAATCTCGTCGGATGGTGTGAGATGTGGGGAGGCTGAGCTGCTGCTTCAAGGTCGGAGAGTGAAAGGCATCCTATAAGTAGGGAGTAAGAGAATTTCCTCACTCTCAAAATGGACCAGAGAAAAGACAATAATATAACGAATTATGTATTAATGAGCTCGGAACGGACATGTCGCAACAATATGAAGATGCCGTACTTTAAATGTTCTAGAGAATTCTGGGCCAAGATGACGGCTGCCTATTGGCCCATGCCATGCATCACAGTTCCACAATTCACGGCATTTCTCTCGACTGGAAGGCTTCTTTTTAATCTATTTTCGTATTAGCAATGCCAATTATTGAAAAGACGACCCTACCTCCTCTGATTCAGCTGCTGTGAGGTTATGTGCGTGTCAATGATGATGATGACGACGACGACGACGAGGATGATGTCGGCATGGTGACAGCAGCATTCCGACCCACTCCCCGACTGACTGGCTGACACTCCTGTCCAATCGGCCGTCTGGCAGCCGGCCAAGGCACGAGGCGTCCTGTCTAAAATGAGATCATGACTAAATATCTGGCTGCCTTTTTGGACTTTGGCAATTGAAATACAGCTGATAGTGAGGAAATCGAACATTTTGGAAAGAGTAAGGTGTCATCTTGGAGGCCAATAGATTTGTCGATGTGGCAATTCGGACAAGAACTGTATCAACACTATGATGGTTTTGCTGAAATACTCATCTTCTAAGGCGAAACTCATTTGCGTTGAAACAATTTCCGCATTTGATGAACCCACGGCAATATGTTGATAACCCTTCACATTCCTCTCCTGCCATTGGGTCATTAAGAGACAAACACAGTTCACGAAATGGTCCCTCCTTGATCCCGTATTTTAAGTGACGCCTCCCATCCCCTCTTTTCAAGTTTATCCAAGTGTAAATCTCTTCGACTAATGCATAGGCAATACTTACAAGGACAGCTGCATATCGCAATTCGGTCATTCCTGAATTTTCCAGATTCTTAGTTTAACCAGAGCAGGTGAAGCAGGAACTAAACTGACTAGTTGACCATTGTCTAGTGGATTACAAAAGCTCTTCAATGGTCCCTCCTTCAACCCAACCTACTCCAAATCCATTTATTATTGTATTTATCAATGTAAACCACTTCTACCAATGCGACAAAGGCTACACAGATTAATTCCCCCAATCAATAAGGCGCGCAAAAAATGTTTTAAAACCGAAAGTATTGGGCTTCGTGACCTTCCGCTACGAAAGCTGTAGGCAATTGCGGTACCGTATTGAAACCTCAAAAAACCTTCAAGGAATCACTGACACCGTCAGAATATAGTCGGAAGCCGCTGTAGATTGGCTAATTAGAGCGGCGTACAACGGGGTTTTTTGGGCTGGACGAATCCAGCTTGTTTTAGCTGCCAACATGTGTTTTGCTGCCTTTTTCCTTTCAATCTTGCTGCCGCACGTCTGCTCGTCCGGTGATGTCGGTGTTTTGACGTCTGTCCGTCTATACACGGCCTTGAGGGGTGAAATCAAATTATTCTAATGACCAAACGAAGAGTCGAAAAGGTAGAATACGGGGGAGGGGTGGGGAGATCAGTTCATTGGATAGTCGTTTCGGTGAGGCTGACACCGGAAACGGCGGCATTTTGCGACAAAGGCGCGGCCATTTGGCGCCTGTTGAAAGTGACGTCTGACGTCATGAAGACACATTTCAATTCTCGAATAGACTAGCTTATTTGGTCAGACGACATGAAACCGCGAAATCCGTTTAAAAACAAAAGGATCATTCTCTACACCCAACACTATTTCTACTGAAATGGCAGTTGCCAGGTTTGTGTCGTGATTAATGACATTTAAACGAAGAATCTCGAGAATATCGAACATATTGCTTACCCAGTGCTACCCGACACCTTTTGTCGCTGTCCAATCACAAGTGAGTCCTCCTTCAAGGCCGCAACAGAAGGGCGCAATACGGTTGGTCGACAGAAGCGCCTTTTGGATGTCGTTAACAATCCGTAGCGTGGACAAATCATTTTGAGCATACGTGCGCTGACTGCGAATAAACACGCGTGTGGCAACGATGACTACTATTCCTAAGGGTATTTAGTCTTAAAATTGGAAATGGTGGACAAAATAGTGATCTCGATTCTTCTAGTTGGACTGTGAAACTTTCCTTCATATTTGATAAACCCTCACGCCATTTTTAGGCTTCGTGTTATTCGCAGCTGAGATCCACAAGGTCACAGCTTATCTCCTAGAGGTGAGAGGATCATCTACAACCCAGAAACCCAAATTTTCAGTCTAATACCGGCACCTGGATATGTCCGTCTTTCAAGTGGTTTGATGGAGTGTGACCGAAGCAATTCGGAGCCAGTGAAAGGGGTTCCAGTAGGAGACTTGGAGATAACCACGCGTGTGACTCCTCACCGAGACCCAGCATACCCCCCTCCACCCCCCACATCATCGTTTTGAATCTGTCTCGCGGGAAACCATTTCGATACCTGTCCGAGTAAGTCCGAACACGTAGGAAGAGAGTGCAAGCAATTTCTGACGCCTGAATTCCTCCCACACCCCAGAAACATTTTAGCGTTTTAAGCTTGCCGCTGGTATCGAGTTTACCAAATGAATGCATCGTTGATTGTAACTGGAACTAGTCTCCCCCACCCCGACTTTCTTGACGTAAACATGGATATAAAATTTTACAATTTTTCACAAGACCATGGGCGTTTACGGTGAAGGGGTGTCGGGGTGTTGGAGGGGAGGGCTTCTCTTGAATGTTTAATGGTGGTCGAAATGCCTGATGATTATGATGCTGGTCTTTGAAGTTTTTGGCGGTATGTTTATTAAAAAGATAGGCACACAAACCCGAATTAGCCAAAACAAATTGGGAATCGGGAAGCTGTGCGTGAATCCTCGTCACACTTGCGTGCACTAGAGGCCAGTTAGTCGTTAATTATTGACTGCTCGAAGACAACTGGCACCGCAATCAATGCGCCAGTGGACACCGTTGATACCAAAGAGATGAGATGGCGATGGGTCTTAATTTCACAGGTCCCGTGGAACCATTTGGCAGTTGGGGTCAGAGTAAACAACGAAGAAATCGAGTTTGAACCACTTTTTGCAGACGTCAACGGTAGCAATCATTGTGAGAAGACGCATTTAATGGAAAAAATGTGGGCTACATAAAGAGCGTCGGTATGTGATGACGAATGAGGTTTTATATGCTTTAGAGGAAAACCAAGATTTAATAAGTTAATAATAGTTATTTAAATTAAGATCATAAAAACGCTGTTTAAAACTGGTGAAGGCTAATGTTTTTATACGATTCAGGTAAAAAAAGAGTTTTCTCTACTGAGTGTCGAGTGGGCAGTTGATTTTTAATAAAGAAAATAATAACTTTTGCTTTGTTGTAAGAAATGTAAAGTGGCCCAAAGTAAAGAATCCTTTGTGTATCGATTAAAATGTCGTTCCCGCTGAAAACGTGGCTGTCCGGCTGGCAATGATTGTTGTGCCTCAAAGAAGAAGGTAAACTGCATATTTTATTATTATTTTGAAGCCAATTAATCAACCATCCTTCAACGCTATTTTCACGATGCGGGAGCGTGAGATTGTGATAAAAGTAGACGTGAAGTCCAAGAAAACTCGCTTGATCGGTTTTTAAGTGAAAAGTGAATGGTTTGCGACAACGTAGCCACGGTGTCCAGAGTGCTTCTATTTGCTATATATAAAAAATGGAACGGGTCATCGGCAGGTTTAAGCGTGCCGTCCAATTTAGTAGATGAGGTGCTTCTTTATCAAGTTGGCGATATGTCTAAACTTCACAGGTCCCGTGGAACCATTTTGTGGTTTCGGAATAGGTGTTTTAGCGAAATCTCTCTATTTGGAAGGAAAGAAGCCGTCTCCTACGAATAATTTTCGAGCCGTGTGACAATTGGATAAAAAAACTCGCGGCCACATATTTTAAGAACCGCGGGAGAGACCTCGTCCGGAGAATATCTTGAGATCAGCCAAGATTTAGGAGAAAGAGGATTCGTGAGAAGGTAGAAAATTGCTTGGATTAAGAGATCTAACGTAAAGCATTGCAGAATCGTTAGCAGATTTGAAGATAAAGCCAACATTTGGAAGTCTAGGGATCCACTCGGTAGATATGAGCAACAGGGTTACCATCAACTTAACATTAATCTGAATGAGGTGATTTACCTCAGCTGTAATCATGATTGTAAATAGGTTTAATTTTTCGATACCTGCCCTGGCGGCAGATACGTTTCTTATTTAGCTTCAATTGTATAAGAAATGGAGATGATACGACACGGGGGTTAGAGATCGTTCCGTAAGTTTGCAGTGCGTATCGTTCAGAAATAGGCGAAAGATATTCACAAGGTCTATTTTCTGATCGACGTCGGAATCTGCGAATACTTTAAAGTCGGTTGTGGCAACGGCATCTCTTAAATTGCACTTGTTCTAGAAGCAGTGCGATCGGATTCGAGGTTCTTAGGTTTGAACAACGTGGATGGTTTTTGTTATTCTTGCCTATTAACTTTCAATCGACCAACAATGATGCAGTGTTCAGACTGGGCTTAAGGTCGCTAATCTCTGCACCGGCTATGGAACATGAGCCGATGCCCTGTACCCCGGCTATAGAATCAGAGTCGCTGCCCGTTATTCCCGTTCATTCCCTACGACAGAACAATCCAAACCCCATTTCTGTCTGTCCTTCCATAGTCAATGAAATCCCTCTTAACCCTGCAATATACTCTTATTCTTACAGTGGTGAAACCCACCCACCCACCAACCCTGCAAACTAGGACTCATGCCAACACGAAGCAAACCGTCAATAGTCATAAAACTTTCTGAGCTTCGAAGCCGTGTTTTACGACGACCCGGTTATTGACGGATCTGAGGCACTGAGCCTTGCGCTTCCAGAAAGCGTCCTAGAATACTAGTTCGACTTTGAGGGTCCAGTAATTATCCTTATCCCCCACCCGTAGAAACTGGCGACAAAAGGCCATTCAATTTTCAACGTGTTGCTCCTTTGTGAATGGCCAATCAACCATGCTTGTTCGTGTGTGGGTGTATGAACAATGTGCTTATTTGAATGCCAAACAGGGTTGCAACGTATGCAGGCCAACAGAAGGCCCAACTCTACGAGATTCTGCTACATTTAGAAACGGTATGAGACAAGTTTACAAAAAAATGAGACACAGCTAATTGCTTGCACTCAATAGAACTTCTCTACCAACTGTGCTGCACTTTCTAGGGAGGGAAGTTTCGTCCAAAGCGTTGATTAATTCGACTCATTGGCAGTTTGGGTAGGTCGAGTCGTGAACGTCGTCCTCCCATATAAACGCACCTCGAGACACATGCGACATCTCTCAGTTGCTATGATGCTGCAAATTAATGACCAGCACGTGTTGTGCTACCAACCACGAAAGTAATCAAAATTACTTTTTAATTCACACACGTGGGACAGTACCTTTATCAGTGGACCGATCCTGCTAGCCCTGTCTGAAATCCATCGATCGAATGAGCAGATGAGCGATCTGTAAAAAATGGAGCAGTTTAGATTGACTTTGGGGCTGTTTTGGACTAACGAGACAACCAGAAATGTCGCCGGACCGCGACACCATTTATGGTAACCGATAATTCCCTGCGAAGCGCATCTCCCCGAAGTCAGTTAGCAGCTTCTTGGAATACGGTTTGCGGCTCTGTTGAGACAGGTAAACAGATCAGTGACCAAACCATTACAATTTTGTCCAGTTTTAACGAAACAATCTTTTTAAACGGGTAAGCAGCTACTTATATGAGAAACGTTCTTAATGTAATGAGAGATCGCGGCATTGGGAGTTTCGTGTGAGAGTTCCTAATTACCCCTGCGTATATTTTTTAATTTATCATTCAGCTAGACCCCTGTCTGATGACCTCTGTGTCTAATCAAGGTCGACCTGACCCCAATCACTGCTTATGAAACCCCAACCCTCAGCCCACCGCGGTGATTCACGTGTACCCACTAGAACGGGTTTGCTGACCCACTCGACCCACTGAGTTAACAAAATGGGATAACGATCAGGAATCGATTGTAGCGGTTTGCTAAATTCAACTGGCAAGTCTGTTGTCTACAAGAGTTGTCTTGATTGGTACATGTCGTTGTCGTGGGCGGCATGTGGTCTAGACTTGGTGACGGACCACATCGTAATTTGACGAACGCCCCCGCACATCACTTATTTTCAAAATTTGATTGAAGGGGCCACGCCGACACCACATCCTAGACACCCCCTACGCACCCACAAGTGTTGCTTTGTCTTGAAAAAAAGACATTTCAGACAATCCTTCAGGTACGTCTATCAATCAATCTAAAAAACTCGGCCCCAAAAAGTGCGCCACCTCGAAGTCACACCTGACTGCTTTCGGGTTGTTGGTCGATTTGGAATTTTATTTAACTTGCACCGAAAGAATTCCAATTGGAGGGATTTTGATGGCTGCAGATGAACGCGTCTTCAAGGAATGTTGTTGCTGTGAGTGATGCTTAGCCCCTTATGAGAAGAGGTGTAAAGTTATGGTAAGCAATTCACAGCCGGCGGGAGCAATCCTGTTGCAGAACCGTTAGAGCAAGGCGTGTGGATAATAAAAACTTGGGGCATGTGGGGATTTTTAAAAAGACGTTTCAAACAACTGGGCGACTCTGTAACACGCGTCATTCCGTATGCTTTTTTGCGTGATGCGAATCTCCCACGCAGTAAACAGAACCCCGGTGGGGGGTGTTTCACGCGGATGAACAACTTCAGTAGGAGGGAAACGCAGTCTTCAACTTCACGGGGTCGAACTCGTGATTGCCGAATTCGAAAGCACATGGGAACACGTTGGTCTTATTACGGAAGGAAATCAAAACAATGCTTGGATCATCGTGTGTGCTAAATCCAAAACATTCGCTGGCCGTCAATAATTCGATTAATATCGATTATGTCGGTGAGGCTGAAATCGACGTGGGTTGGGATAATAGCGAGAGGATTGAAAGGGTGACTTAGCAATAGCCGATAGGCAGGGGGAACAGTCAGTTAAAGGCGTCCAATGATGGTCTCTTGGATGGAGAGCATAGGAAAGCCACTAGAAAACGAGACAACTTTAAAAAACCTCGGCTCGAACCCGGAAGCGGCAGCCCCAGGAACACCTCCTTCGCAACACGGGAACAACTAGAACAAAGAAACGGATATGACGTCAAGCGATATCAAATGTTGAGGGCTGTTTATAAAGAAAGAGGATTTATACGTTTTAAATTGTTCGCTTTGTGTCTTCACTTCCAACGGGACTCGAAGGATGCGGATTAGCCGGTCAATGGAATTACTGGAATCCTTTAATTAAGACATCAGGAGAATAATTGAGCCGAAAGAGAACTTGTGAGACTGGTGCGTTAATGACCACCGTCACGTTTAGGTCACTGTCAAATTGGCGAAGGTACGCGCGGGACGCAAAAACGTGTCGCCTGTTTTTCGGTTTTTTGGAGAGAGCGCGTCATTCTTAACAACCTTACAACGAGACTGTCATCGCAACCGCCGGCTCCTTTTTTCTCTTCATTTTCGACTTGAAGGCTGACATCTGTCACCGTTAGACCGACTCCTCCCACACACACACACACACACACACACACACACACACACACAAACACACATTATGTTGGAATTCGACGATTTACCCGACTTGACGGTGATTTGACTCCTGATTATTGCGTGACGCAAAACCGCGAAACCCGATTCGCCGAAGGTCGCCTTTAGGCATCGAATATTTTCGCACTGCAGCACAATACAGAAAATATTACTTGGTCCTATTTTGGCTAGTGTTCAGCGAGTCGTGAATATTCTTTAATTGGTTGACTGTTGATGTAACGGACCAAACACAGCACCTAGATTACTAGGAACCAATCAGAAAATCGTAATCGTTCGTAATTCGTTTATTGTGCACATCTTTTGGCGTCCTCAGAACAACCCGAAGAGGTGCGTCATATAGGAGACACACGTCGACGTCAGACCAATTGAATTCATGAACGACCACGGACCCTCCAAGTCGTTGGCCTTACGTGGGATTCGAACCTAGGGTCTTTCGTAAACACAGAGAGGATGCTGGTCGACCAATTAGTGATCTGTTCACAGTTGGGACAATTGGATTAATTGCGCTGCCAACTTAAGCAAACCTATGGCTTTAACCATCGATTCTGTTTGTGCTGACCCCAGGTCACGGTGGAGCCCGGGGTCATTCGTGTTTATTTAATAGGGACGCATCTATGCGATCTCTGGGGGTGGTCTCTAGCTGCGACCCCAGAATCCAGGGCTTGAATCATTAACCACGAGCATTGCAACGCAATTAATGCCCAAAAGGGTTGCAAAAACTAGCCCAACAGAACACAATCACCCATACGTATTACGGATATTTACACGGACCAAAGACTAATCCGCGAATGGAATTGATGGGTGACTTCACTTTTTTCGGACAAAGAAAACCCTTGAGTGCGTGTGCCTTCTCTAAGTGAAGCCCCGTCCATGGCACCTGGATAAATCGGATTTTTTGTGCCGCGCGTTACGATGACGGCGAGATGAAAGCGGACCACCTTCTGCTCATTCTTCAAAGGCCCCTGGAAGTGGCGCGACGACTGCAGACGTCGAGGGGAACAAAAAGGTAGAGGCGGAAAAAGCCGCGCGGAAGGTCGTCTCGACTTTTTAATCGGCGCTTCAAAGAGCTCCCGGGACCGTTCCACGGCACCTCACCCTCCCCTCCCCCAGCCACGCGAGCGTGAAAAACAACCCTCGGGGAAGTGAAGGTCATTAATACGGCTGGTGCAGTCCCGCCAATCACCGCCTCTCCATTGGCTGTCGTATTCCCGACGGATAACAGGCGGCCTGGGAACTGCTGAATTGATAAGAGATCGTAAATAATAGCAGCCAAACTCTTGGTTCGTTTATCAATTTCTGGCTTCGGTCTTCACACAGTTGCGACAGCTGGATTCATTTCACTGGAAAACTTAAACAAACATAGATTCACCCAACCATTCCGACTGTGCCGACCCCAGGTCACGGTTTGGCGACGGGGTCATTCGGACGCAACTGAAGATCTCTGGGTGGTCCAGAATCCGAGGCTTGTGGCATTAACCACAGGCATAGCAACACGCAATTTAAGCCCAGAACAGTTGTAAAAACTAGTCCAATTGTCCACAATAACCCGTTAAACATTAGGTGAAAAAATTAATCGGATAAACCAGGGAATTTCGTGGAATACAAGACGGGCTATTTAAAGCACAAATTTGCATCCAAAATCAGAGAAAACAAATGGTGAACGATTATATTAAAAAGGAGCCTTCAGCGATGCAGAGCGAACGCGAAAAAAGCATCTCCTGTTTTTTTAGGATATGAGACGTCTAACGCTATGGTCCGCAATTATTTTTTTTCTTTTCAATTTTGACTTGAAGCCGCCTGACATCTGTCATCGTGCCGATGAAACAGCCCTCACAAAAGAGTTTAATTAATGGTTGTAACTGTTAAAATGTTGAAAAAAGTGACAATTCACCTGACATTGATAAGCCAGTGCGTCCTTTGTTTGGGAATGATAATAATTTGAAAAAATAATAATTTATAATCAAATTATTTTTTTTCCAATAATATTTTGACTCAATTCTTTCAATTAAACTTATTATCTAAATTATATCCGAATTCAAAATTTAAATTATTCAGATATCTGTTGATACCAAAATCGTCTTTCCCTCTTAATTTCACTAGCCTCTGATCCATGATAGGTTGGACCATGATTTCAACCCGCGCGCCAACGTTATCGATTTTCAACGTTTCAAAATTTACGCCAAACAATTATTTTTTGCTTAGCCACGTGTGTTCAATCCCCGTCTTCACGAAATCAGTTGTCTTGAGGCATTCAAACGTTGTTCAAATCCAAACAGTAATTCACCATGACTTTGGCCTGTCTAAAGACTGCTTTGAGAGTATTTACACTGACAACTTGCGTTATCCCAAAACCGGTGGCACTGACAGTTTCTTTCCTGTTGTCAAATGGGGGAAATAGTTGATATTTCTTTGGCGCTTTCCAACTCCAGTGACTCAAAACGGAAAAAGGCCATTGGCACTTCAACCGTTTGACATTCAGACGAACATAATGTTAATAATTGTACTCATAATAATTGTGGTCGCTTTATTGAGGTCACAAGGACCAAAACTTTCAGCATAAAACAAGACAGTGTAACAAGTACTAGATATGAAAATTGGCTTTTAGTTCCTGCTTCACCTGCTCTGGTGAAACTAAAAATCGGAAAAAATAAGGAATGACCGAATTGCGATATGCCGCCGTTCTTGTGGGTATTGAACCGTCCATCTATCAATTGGATTTGCCGTTTATGAACCCAGCTTTTACATGCACGCCAAACAACCAATCGTGTAACGTGTGACCGTCCGATAGAGAAAAAAATCCTTCTGTCACGGGTTTAAATGCAGCCCATCTGCCACAGGTGATCACTGGGAACCAAGAACACTTTTGGGAAACCCTTGACTGCCACAGTAACTTTCTTAAGCGTATAAATTTAGAGGTTCTGAGGCATCTCTATTTGAAGGCGCCAGGCGAAGCCCAAATCACGGCGTCGACTAAAAACGATACCTTTCACTAGTGCCTCAATGCCCACCTAATGCCACTTTATAAATGGACCCCGCGTTCACCCCTTTTAAAAATAAACTAATAATTATAGTAGCGGCTTTATTGAGGTCACGAGGACCAAAAGTTTCAGCATAAAACAAGACAGTATAACAAGTACTAGATATGAAAATTGGCTTTTAGTTCCAGCTTCACCTGCTCCGGTTTATCTAAAAATCGGATGAACTTGAAAAGAGGGGATGGGGGGGGGTCAATTAAAATACGAGCAGCGATTTGTGAACAACTATTGAAGTGGCGTTGAACGATGATTTCTTGGATGGATAGCATAGGTAGGCAACGTTTTTAGGAGAACTTGGATGCCCGCTAATTCCACCTCCTCCTCCACTAACACGTCGAGTAGCGCGACAGCAAAATATTCCCAAGACAATCCACTAAGACGGCCACATTCGATTGGTTGATTTGCATTGGTTGGCATACTGGTGACACTGCAGTCGACTCCGCCACCTATACACTACTACGAATACTACTTATATTCCCATGAGTAGTCTTCGTGGTTAAGTATTGACTTAAGCAACCTCCTCCTCTTTGGGTGGCCCTGCAGACGACTTCGCCACCTGTAACTACTACTACTACTATTTCCAAGAGTAGTCTTCAAGTGAAATGCAATTCATGAAGCCAGCTTATACAGGGATAGCCGGAGATAGAAGCACTAAATAGTCCGCTGGCGCCATTGTTTTGGAGACAGGGACTTCAAGGTCACGACCGCCTAGGTAACGGGGGTGTGCGGAATACTTTTGTAACAGATGTAGCGGGTGCAGTCTTTGATCTCTGTCGACACACGTAATGCGAAAATGTGTTCTCAGCATCTGTGGAGGTCGTTGGTACTCGGATGGATAGTAAATCGCCATTTCAAAGTGTTCGGCGGCTGTAAATTCGTGTTTGTTTAGTGACTAACTCACAATAAGAAAACAAATAGTCCTAGCTCTTGGGGACCCCTGACAATAATATTCTCTGGAGGTTTCGTCATAATTTAGCTGAACTCAAACGTTGCCAACTTACAGAAAGTATTCCTCGTTAGTTCGTATTTAATTTCACAGCAAACCAGATTAGCGTGAGGAAAGACCGTCAAATCTTGCAAGAACTTGTGATTATATCGATCGCTTACTGAAACGTAGATGAATATCACCAATACTGGAAGTGTGGCCTTACCATTTCATGCGTCGAGGTTTGACCCAAGGACACCTTCCTGTTAATCCCACAGCAAGTTTCCCGGGAACACTCAACTCCAACCGGTCATTCCGTGTATCTGCCTGTTTCCCCTAACAAACCTCTCCTATTGTATTCATTCCCTCAAAGAACGGACAACCAACCGGGGGTAAAAGGTCATCATGTCGTTTGTCAACCATTCACACTCGCACTGTCTCTCATTGGCTGACTGGTCTTACTTACCAAATCACACCCGTTAATAAATAGGACCATTCTGGCCAACTCCCTGGAACATCTTCGTCTAATCTTCCTGTCTTCTGGTACGACAGTATCACAGGTGGAAGAAGGAAAGATAAACATTCGTTTTTACCCTCCAGTATCGTTGACAACTTCCTGGAGGGTCTCGCTTTAAGGATTTGTCACAGACAGCAGTGATTAAATACATCCAATCTCGACACCCCGATATCAGGTTTCACAGCCGTGGGTTAGGATGGCGCGGATATCGAAACAACGATCGAGAAAACCGTTCTCTTCGACCACCGCCTTAAGCCCTTCTGCTTGCGGCCTTAAAGGAGGAGTCACTTGTGATTGGACAGCGACAAAAGGTGTCGGGTAAGCAATATGTTCGATATTCTCGGCTTGAAATGTAACTGCTACAACGTCCACTTAAAAGAAAAGAAGGAAGACTTATCGTAATTCCATGTCATATTTTATTACTCAGTTTAATGCTGGTCCTTCAACAGTATAGTTGGTCCGCAGTTACTATTTAAAAATGCAGCTTAAAGCGACCAATATCTAAAATAACGCTTCCATATTCCAGATTGCTGATTTCAGCGATTAGACATTGTATTTTCTTTGTTTAGTTGTGTTAAGTGAAAATAATTGTTGGCCCTCACGTTGCATTACTTTGTCACCATCGACTGCATCGTGGCGGCGAAATACACAGATTTGAAAGGTAGAAAGTGGATGCTGTGATCTCTAAACGTTTCCGACGTCTTTCGGTGACCTCTCATCGTTGTTTTGCCTGACCTACGATGTTCTAATTTGTTTTCTAGTCTTATTCTAATCTGTATCTCGATGGAGGATTCGTACATCGGAATACAAATTACGACAATTCCCGTTCGCAAGAAAGTGCCCCTCCTCGTCAAATTTTCCCAATTATGCTCGATTACGTCAATCAAGCTGGCCATTTTCAGGAACACGCAACTCTGAAAAGCTAGCCTCGCACGAGGATCCCCAACATGGCCTCCCCCATTGGCCGGCTATCAACCAATAGGCGACGTGGAACGCGTAGCAGCTGGTGCAATTGTCTATGGGCGCAACGGGATTGGTGGAGTTGCCCGGGAAGAAAATACTTAAGCCCCACTGCTGCGTCAGCGAATATTTATTTTTCGACGACGCGATATCACCGGCTGCCATGGTGAGCATTGCAGTGATTACCACATAGACTTTATTTGCCCATTTATTTATAATACTACTACTATTAGTTGAAACATCGCCGCTCGAGACCTTTCTTATTCTCCTTCCAGATTCTTTCTACACCCGACCGCCCCCTACCACCAATTCCAAGGTCACGAGTTCCGCGAATGGGTACATCGCTGCGCCCCGGGGCCTCCCAAAATACCAACGCCACAGAATTCAAAAGCAAGAGTACTGTCACCAGTCCACCCCTCCCACCCAACCTCTTGGCACTAGTCTCGGAACACTCCTATGCGGAACATCTGACAATCCCTCTTCGACCTCTCACGTTGCGACAGGATGCCTGCAATGTCGGCGGCCACAATAACTCCTCCTCCGAAGTAGCCTGTGGCATGTACAGGTTGAAGGTGAACAAGGCGAGCGAGTCCAAGGCCGACTTGCTATTCACCGACTTCCCCGGTAACAAGACGATCATCAAGAAGTTCAGGAATCAGAGACGACGACCCACTGCGAGACCTGCCACCGAGGATGACGAGTACTTGGTGCCTCTGTTGGAACGACCACGTCGGATTTCGTCGTTGTCGGACAAGCGGCAACCAGACCACGAACCCCCCTGCAAGCTGGTCACAATGCTCGTTGTGTAGACGGTGTTGTCTATGGTGCTGTAATCTTTTCATTTCATGTACTTATCACACTATTTTTTTACGTTTGAGTTGAAAAAAAGGGACATACGAATATGATTGGTTTATTTTGTGATAGTAGCGACGCATATGTGACAGGGGATATGGAATTCTAGATAAGAGGGCTGGACAAAATCTTGTCAAGATGTGGGATGATGATTTACCTGTTGGTGATTAATGAGCGCTGTCAGATGCATTTAAATTCAATATTTCTCTCTTAAACGAGTCCCCTGCGACATGTTGTGCATGCCCAGCTTATGTGCTACTACCATAGAGATTTCTATTGCCACTGCAACAACAACAAATATGGATGCTACTATTTGTACTGCTACTGCTGTTACTACTAATTGAAGCGGCGTATGTGTGACTACTATAGCAATCAGTAATACAACAATAACAACAACTAATACGACTTGTACTACTGTTACTTCTAGTAGCATCAACTCACGACACGTTTATTGCTCAAAAATTGACAAATGTATTCCAAGGATGGTTCACAAATTCACAGATGTTCCGCTGTCATTTGGAAAATTATGTTTTTCTCATCAACAGTGTACTTTTAACTTCCGTGAGATCGACCGCCTGTCAATTTGGTTGCGGGTAGGAGAGAGAGAGTTAGAGCGTCCCGTTGGTCGCATTTGAGGGAGTCCCCAGACAGGGTTGTCTTTCCCACGCCCACGCATTGACCCTTTGTTGTCGCCATTGTTTTTCTGCGCAGATCACTTCGTTGATGGCTCCTCTCTTGATCGCGTCAAGCCTTTGCTGACCTTTGAAGCGTCCATTAAAGTGCAGTCTTCACCACCAAGTGGGTAAAGTAGCTACTCGTCGACAAATTAAGTAGTTTAAGGGAATCGCTGTTTTATACAGTGAAATGGTGGGAGTAAAAATTTTGAGCATTCTGCCAGTGAGGAGGTGGGAAGTAGATCCATTCCAGAAATCTGCCATTCTGACAACATTTTCCTCATGAATAAAAGCCGAGCCATTTTAGCCATCGTTGCTATTTTAGCGTATTCTAAGTCATACTACCATAGAGACCGTTTCACGACTTCAACTACTACTGTTACGACTACTACTACGACTTCTACTACTACAACTATTGCTACTACCACTACTACTACTAGTACTACTACTACGACTACAACTAATACTCCTACTACTGCTACGACTCCTACTACGACTTCTACTACTACAACTATTGCAACTACTACTAATACTACTACTACTACGACTACTACTACTACTACTAGTACTACTACTACTACTACTACTACTACTACTACTACTTCTAATTATTATTATTATTATTTTGATACTGCGAATACAGCCGGTGTTGCTATTTCCACATCGTCCTACGATTGGATGGGACGACTTCATGAAATGTACAGACGTCGTCCAACGTCTACTGATTAAACATGGAAGAACAGGCGACATAGAGAAGCATTTGAAAGTGATTAAACGATTCATCCGCTTGTGTCTTCGTCTTTTCCATGTTCCACTTTTTAAAATATTTTGATTTATTGTGCAGGACAAAAAATCGTTCGGGCCTATCATTTTCGGGGGACGACGACGATCACCAAGTTCTGGAATGTGAAATGTTTAAATGCAAATGAAAGCTTGGTAACGTTTTTTTGTGGAATGGCGGTCATCAAATGACCGTAGATCCTTAACGCGTGGCCAAAGGCCCATATATCGTGCACATTGAGCCTCTGAAAGGCTGTTATCGTCGTATTGTGGCCAGAATTCAACGCCCAAGTAGACAAGAGTCATTTGGCTTGGGACAGCATGCATTTGGCTTTGAGCCAGCCGCAGTGAATCAATTTTTGGACACCACAAGCGATGACGCGGTGGCTTCAACACGGAAAACAACAAAATTGTTATTAATAATGAAGTACTGTCTAATTTGCGACAATCGGTTCCACTACTTAAAATAAATTCCACGCCAATGAACTCCATAAATAAGAATTTTGAGACGATTGGGATAGTGTTACAGCTCTGTCAGTAACTCGGGTGAAATCTTAGAGGAGGATCGGTCTTCAGTGACTTAGAAAAGCGGGATCGAGGAACACTAGAGGGCGTCACCATCACGACAAATAATTGGAATTAACTTGGGAGGCTTCCGAAACATACACGGAACGTCTAAGGCAGTGAGTAGACGAACCAAAGGGTCGTCAATGGCATCGAAAGTGGGAGAACAAAGCAGACGGGAGTCATATAGCCAAGCGGCGGCTGCCAGCATCTCTAGACGACTAATTTCGGACATCTTGTGCTTGGCTTTGAGCCAGCCGACGTGAGTCCATTTTTGGACACCAGACACGATGACGAGATTTGGACAACACGCGCAAAAAACAATATTCTCAAACGGGGATTCTGGGGGTCTGGCCAATTATCCCATTTCAAAAAAACGATTTGGTCAGACAACATGAAAACGCGAAATCCGTTGAAAAACAAAAGGATCTTTCTCCACACCCAACACCCCTTCTACTGAAATTGCAGTTGCCAGGTTGGTGCGGCTATCTGCTGCCAGAAGATTGATCGGTTTAATGAGTGTCGTGATTAATGACATTTAAACGAAGAATCTCGAGAATATCGAACATATTGCTTGCCCAGTGCTACCCGCCACATTTTGGCGCTGTCCAATCACAAGTGAGACCTCCTTCAAGGCCGCAACAAAAGGGGTCAATATGGTTGGTTAATAGAAGCGCTTTTTGGCTGCCGTTAACAATCCGTAGCGTATAAAAATCATTTTCAGAATACGTGCGCTGACTACTATTCCTAGGGGTATTTAGTCTGAAAAAGAATCTCCGAAGATAAGCAAACAATATAAAAAGTATATTTTCTCAACAAAAGTACATTCCATTGCTTCATTTAGAAAACTCTCTCGCTAGACACCATAAGGAACGCGTGAAATAAAGATTGACTGTCCGCATTGAGCCAATGCTCCGTTGAGTGGTTGATATCTCTTTAAGCAATCTAAAGCCGTCTTAAAGAGTGCAATTGGATAATTTGTTGGTGAATTGATTGAACGCGCCTCTGAGAAATGTCTTGGAAATAATGATAAATCTCTCTTCTAATTCTTCTGAAGTGAGCGCAACCAAAACCATAATGCGATCAAATAATGCGTTTTCCGGGATCGAATTTAAATGTAAAATTTAATCTTTATTTTAATTTTTAGCAATTACGTCAAATGATCGGCAGTTGTTTCGGCTCGGGAGGTCCTCTATTGGGCGACATTAAAAACATCAAACGGAGAAAATATGCTTTTTAAATTGTTTCCTTATCTTCGGAGATTCTTTTTAGGACTAAATACTCCTAGGAATAGTAGTCATGGTGGCCACACGCGTGTTTATTCGGAGTCAGCGCACGTATGCTCAAAATGATTTGTCCACGATACGGATTGTTAACGGCAGCCAAAAAGCGCTTCTATTAACCAACCATATTGACCCCTTTTGTGGCGGCCTTGAAGGAGGTCTCACTTGTGATTGGACAGCGCCAAAAGGTGGCGGGTAGCGCTGGGCAAGCAATATGTTCGATATTCTCGAGATTCTTCGTTTAAATGTCATTAATCACGACACTCATTAAACCGATCAATCTTCTGGCAGCAGATAGCCGCACCAACCTGGCAACTGCAATTTCAGTAGAAAGAAGTTTTGGGTGTGGAGAAGGATCCTTTTGTTTGTAAACGGATTTCGCGGTTTCATGTCACCTGACCAAATAAGATAGTCTATTCGA
The DNA here is from genome assembly GCA_028672205.1 of Proteocephalus fallax. Classification (NCBI taxonomy): domain Eukaryota; kingdom Metazoa; phylum Platyhelminthes; class Cestoda; order Proteocephalidea; family Proteocephalidae; genus Proteocephalus; species Proteocephalus fallax. The sequence goes on along the minus strand of JAPUBX010002345.1, from coordinate 132,148 downwards.
GAATTTAAATGCGTCTTCATGACGTCAGACGTCACTTTCAACAGGCGCCAAATGGCCACGCCTTTGTCGCGAAATGCCGCCGTTTCCGGTGTCAGCCTCACCGAAACGAATATCGAATGAACTGTTCTCACCACCCCTCCCCCGTATTCTACCTTTTCGACTCTTCGTTTGGTCATTAGAATAATTTGATTTCAATACAGGACACTACGATCCATCGCTATTTGTAGTGAGTAGTATTGTCACAGGGACACTTGTGATCATAATTTGAGTGATACTCCTTATTCACTGACTAGGAACTGAGAAGTGTTCATGAACTGCGAATAACCCGCGTTATTGGGAGAGAAAAAGGCCTTTTCCCCAGACCCTGCCTTCCACTCGTAAGTTCTTCTGTATATTCTAGTAACTTCGCTGGAATTAAAACCGGAAAAGGTACCCATAATGTAGCTATTTCCGCCAAATATGGCTGAAAATAAGGCTGTTTTATTAATGGCTGGCGGCGAATTGGCGGAAATAGCGGGAAACGGATTTTCACCCCTCACGGCCGTGTATAGACGGACAGACGTCAAAACACCGACATCACCGGACGAGCAGACTTGCGGCAGCAAGATTGAAAGGAAAAAGGCAGCAAACAACATGTTGGCAGCTTAAACAAGCTGGATTCGTCCAGCCCAAAAAACTCCGTTGTACGCCGCTCTAACTAGCCAATCTACAGCGACTACCGAATACATTCTGGCGGTGTCAGTGGTTCCTCGAAGGTTTCCTTGAGGTCTCAAAGTCCAATGATTTCAATTTTAAAACATTTTTGGCGCACCTAATTGATAGGTTCTTTCAATCGGCGTCTGTATGTGTTTGAATAATTGTAATCATTGTTATCGCATGTTAACGATCACGAGGACGAAATCATTTCACCCAAAACATTCATTCGTCAAATACGGAATGGTCGAGTTGCGATGCGCAGACCTTTTGGGTGAATTGATCTGTGTAGCCTTGGTAAAAGTGGTTTACTTTGATAAAAACAATAATAAATGGATTTGGAGTAGGGTGGGTTGAAGGAAAGACCATTGAAGTGCTTTTGTAGTCCACTAGACAATGGTCAACTAGTCAGTTTAGTTCCTGCTGCACCTGCTCTGGTGAAACTCAAAAATCTGGAAAATTCAGACATGACCGAATTGCGATATGCAGCTGTCTTTGTAAGTATTGCATGCGCATTGGTCGAAGAGATTTACGCTTGGATAAACTTGAAAAGAGGGGATGGGAGGTGACATCTAATATACGGGATCAAGGAGGGACCAATTCGTGAACTGTGTTTGTCTCTTAATGACCCAATGGCAGGAGAGGAATGTGAAGGGTTATCAACATATTTACGAGCAGTGGAGAGTTTACATTTAGTGAAGCGGCGTTGAACGATTATTTCTTGGATGTGCAGGGCACGAGAAAACGTGAATTTTTGAAAAGGCGTAGTGGAGGGTTAAAAGTTGGATTGTTTTTCGGCCAGGGAAAATCAAGGGGGAACAAGATAATGCAGGCGTGGAGAAGAGTATTGTTGCGGTTTGAGTTCACGCCAAGTCGTCCGAAATTTCCCTCGAAGTATCAGAACGGCGGAATTTCCCGAAACGTCACTCTAAGTTGAACGACCATTTGAAATAACGGCATGCAGGCTCTTGTGGAAAACGCTTTTGAGCAACGTTTTTTCAGCAGAAGGCCGTTCTCAGAAGACCACTAGATATTCTGGTCAAGCTGTTGCGAATGCCCGTTCGTCCTGCCGACATTTCATACGACAGATTGACATCCCATCCACCCCTCATCCATGCCAATCTTGTGCTAATTGTCCTGTGTCGGCGATAACTATCCACTGTCGGAATGCGACCGGTAAACCGACCCTTGAATGCTGGCACTCGCATCGCGACGTATCAATCACGTCGGCAGATTCGAGATAAGAGCACAATAGAGGGATTGGTGAGATGTTTCATTTATTATTATCATTATTTTCATAATTACAATTATTGATGCAGTTTTCACTTCTTAGAATGAGAAAGAAGCACGAATATGCGTAAATGAATTGTACTCACGTGTATTTAAACCACCTCTAATGTGCAGGTCATTCGTATAAACACCAACGTCAACGAATGAAATCGTGCAAGCGATTTGTCGCCGACAAATATTAGCCATTAAATCCTCCCTTTAGTGGTTATATGACGGTTTACTTAGGATCCTTAATCTTCTCTCACACCACGGTTTAGTTGAATTGTTGTGTGCTTGCGTTGACAACAACAGTTTTGTGAGACGCCGTAAAAAGCTGTAAGGCGGCAGTTGCCGCCCATTACTTTTTGCCCCATCGTATGTCCGTCCAAATATTTAAAATTTGTATTGTTTATATTCCACCACTTAGACGATTCATTGCATTTCGTCGCGTGTGGAACAGAAAGTATTCAAATACGACTGATTTCGCGTGCTGTCAGTAAAAACAAGCCAACTGGATTGATTACTGATTGTTTGGGTTAATTTAAAATTGCGACTTTTTAAGAATGTTGTGATGCGGAATTCTCGTACTAAATGATAAACGGGTTTTGTACATGTTTGGATAATAATAAAAGGTCACAACATTAAAGGCTTGGGAATATTATTGGAGAACAATATACAATAAGGGTAATTATGCAGTAATAAACAAAGGTTTGTATACGGCTAGAGCTTAAACCAAGTCTCCGAAACCGACGAACTAAGAAACAGTGGCGACGATATTAACCGAAGACGGCATCCACATGATCACTCCATGATAACCGACTGTTAAAAATAACGCCGAGGAATTTCGATTTTGAGCTCGTAGCTAAATTATGGAGTGAATGGATTTCAGAAGTGTCAAAATAGCGGCTGTCACGGAAAATGTAAGAGAGATGCATTTTTATGCATTCAGCAGAACACCATTCACCGAAGACTACTCGAGTTCCCCAGTAACTGCCAGCCCGAGCTGTTCAGAATCAACATTCGTCTTGCAGGCATGGCATAAAGTCAAGTAATCCGCGTATTTTATTAGTGTCACGTCGTTAGGGGACCGAAGGCTAGAAGTGTAATAGTTAAAAAGGAGTTGAGATAGCACTGCGCCTTGTAGTACACGGCTGTTATTTGGCAAGGAGGTGGAGGCTTCATTTCCGACACTTACATTGTGACGTCGAATAGAAAAATCGTTTTGAAGCCAATTAATCAACCATCCTTCAATGCCATCTTCACATAGTTGAGATAGGATGCGGGAGCGTGAGATCGTGTTGAAAGCAGAGGAGAAGTCCAAGAAAACTCCCTTGACGGCTTTCGCTCCGGCATCTAGTGAAGAGTGGAGGGTGTGCGAAAACGTAGCCAAGTCGTCCAGAGTTCTTCTCTTTGATTTATAAGCAAACTGGAACGGGTCATCGGCAGTTTTTAGCGTGTCCTAAAATTAAGAGAGGAGGGGCTTCTCGATCACGTTCAACCAGACAGATGAGTTGGCGATCGGTCTATACTTCACAGGTCCCGTGGAACCCAGGTCCGCACACGAACAACATGATAATGCCAAACGCCATTTTATCGCGCTATCTACCTGTGTCTAAATGACTCCATCATCATCATCATCACAGCTCATGAATTGCTCGGCACCCGGTGTTGTGTCTTTTTTTCCTCCGACAACGGTGTGCCAAATCGACTTCCGACTTGAATAAAAAAGACTACATGCTTACTTTAAAAAAGGGCTGCCCGCCTAGCAGCTGCTTCTAGCATTGGCAGAAACCAGGGGCGTTGGTCGGCGATTTTTTTCACGCCCCGCGACCATCCGCCAATTTATGAATCGCTTTTCAATTGCGAAGAGAAATGCTTCCATCCGTGGTTTAGCCAATCAAGTTCGTGGGTGCTACCAATAGCAGCAAGAATAGGTTAAGATGAACTCTACTCACGTGCAGACAAACGTCTTCTCACAAAAACCAGTAATGTAATGAATAATGTTTGTCCTATAACAATTCTTGTGCTGACAACTGATGTGGTTAACATGGGTTTGGTAGTTGGGGATTATCTGGGGTTTTAGTGCCATCGACATTGGATAATATCCTCAAGTCGCACTGGGGAGCAAAATAAGTAGTAATATCACGAACATCGCTCACTTTACGAGGTCAGAGCGTCTTCCTTTCAAATACGAGTTTTCTTTTGAATTAAAATAAAACAACCATTTTCAAGCTAAAATTTATCATCCGTTTATACATTAAGCAGCATAAGATCTACAATTTTTGAATATTAAATGATATATCCCACATTTCCCCCGTTTGTATGTCTATCGATGTCGATTATGTAATAATATAAAAGGCTTTTCAACATATTGCCATAAGTTTTCCAAAGCCCAACCACGGTTATTTTGTTTGTTCAAATGGAAATGAACATCGCCTGAGATGATGATGTCTGGTTTAGGGTAACGCATGTTTAATAAGAATAATAATAATAATATTCGCTTTATTACGGTCACGAGGACCCAAACTTTCAGCATTTAAATTTACAATAAACAAAAATGTTACAGGAATTGACGATGCAGAATAATTTAAGAAGAATAAAAGAAGTAACATCAAGTTAAATTAGTAAGAAAGGCCAATTTAACCCACGAAGTGGAAAACGGGAAATATCGGCCAAAACACGCGCCAATGTCACTCCTTAAAGCTTCCTTAAAGCCTCCATCGCCTAGTCGATGAGCTTGTGTTCAGTGAAACATTTTGTTTGGGAAATTTTAGTGAAGCGTAACAACGCAAAGAAGTAAATTTAAAAAAAAATGATCCAATGCTCCAAACAACTTCCTATCCCATCGATTTCCTGGTGCAACATGCATGAGTCATGTGGCTAACGTTGATAAACGTCGAAGTGATTGGCAGTCCTATAATAATAATAATAATAATAATAATAATAATAGGAGGAGGATGAGGATGAGGAGGAGGAGGAGGATGAGGAGGAGGAGGAGGAGGAGGAGGAGGAGGAGGAGGATGAGGAGGAGGAGGAGGAGGAGGAGGAGGATGAGGAGGAGGAGGAGGAGGAGGAGGAGGAGGAATAGTATATGTTTTTGGTTCATTCTCTGTAGTCTCTGAGCTGCGTTTCTCTCTCTCGAATATCCGGATAAATTCCCGCCGAGACTGGGGCCTAATCGGTCAAACCCCTTGATGTCGTGAGCAACAAAAAACAATGCCCGTGCATAAACATTTCAATTTGCGACTGCTCCCAGACTTTTTCCAAAGCCGCTCTGCTTCAAACACCCTGTGAAGAAAAAAATTCCTTTTTTAGACATCATGGATCTGATATGGTCCCGAATGCACTTGAAATAAAATTGTGTAGGAGGAGGTGTTGGATGCAGAGGAGGAGGAAATTGTGTGGCTGTCCTTGTGGTGTGCGAGGTGGTGTTGGATGCAGAGGAGGGAATGGAAGTGGAGCAACATGCCGCTCTGCAACAAACACTCTGTAGAGAAAACATTCCCGTTCAGCTACCCCGTATATTTAGACATCATTGATCTGATATGGTCCTGAATGCACTTGAAATAAAACCAAAATAGAAGCGCATCTATTCTGGACGGCTGTTTAGCGTGCTGTTTTGCCTAATTACATTTCGATCATTTCTTTATCGAGGTCTAAAACATGTCCGCTTAATTTACGTGTAAACTAAGATTGGTCTCCTCTTAACATGAAGTTGGAGGCGAAGTTGGGGGGTGGTAGAAATATGAGGTGGTTTAGTTGGTGGTGGTGGTGGTGGTGGTGGTGGTGGTGGTGTAAGAGGAGGAGCAGGAGGAAGCTTATTAGTAGTAGTAGTAGAAGTAGTAGTAGTAGCAGTAGCAGTAGTATTTCGTTTACACCATGACGGGAGCCAAATTGGACAACGGTAATTTAGGGTTTTGGGCTCATGGGTTGATAATTAAAAGCGCCGCCCTCTTAACACCCGCAGTCTGTCCGTCAACGATTCACCAATAAATTAAACGAATCTTTCGAAGGGCCAAGTGAAATATAATCTCCTGGAGACTGCGACCTCCTCAGTCAAACTCTTTGATGTCGCGAGAGGGATACACCAGCCCCAACTAAAAACTTTTTCGATTGAAGCTGGTCCTACGTTTTTTCCCAACGCCGCTTACCAACGCTTCAAACACTCCCGCGGTAAAAAAATGCCCCTTTCATCAACGCCCGTATATTTTGAGTTAATGGGTCCGATTTGCTTGAAATAAACCAATTGGGATCGACTTTGTGGTTTGCGTCGGTCTTTGAGGTCCATTATAACCCGAGGGTATCGTGAAGCTGAGTTTTACTGGTGCATCTGTTCCTTGGTAATACAGCCATTCCACTAGAAATCAACCAAACCAGAAGCTCCAGCACTAGATGAAGACGTTTTTTGTTTTGGAGATTCCTGTAGTGCAAATAATTATTGAGAGAAAATGGTCTGTCCACGTTATCTGTCCGCTGATCATATTCGCGTCAAATCAGCCTTCAAATCACAAAAAAACTGCCACCATTGTTACAGATGACGAATACGGGAACATTTCCTGCCTAATGCACGTTTGATTGGCGTGTTGTTCCGTTGCGACATTTAATATTCCATTTCACCTGCGTGACCGTTCCCAGAAAGAATTGTTTTCGAGCTGAGTCGAAACATTTAGTAACGCCAAGAATGGTGCAAAGCAAACTCGATGGAACCACAGAATACAACATTTCTGCAAACGCAGTCGATAAATCGATGCACGAAACAAACGTTGGACTGTTATTATTGGTGTTCTTGAATCAATTCGGCACTTCCCAGACCAATCAAGCAATGCTTCACTTGAGGAAGAAGCCACCTGTTATCCGTCGGGAATACGACAGCCAATGGAGAGGCGGTGATTGGCGGGACTGCACCAGCCGTATTAATGACCTTCACTTCCCCGATGGTTGTTTTTCACGTTCGCGTGGCTGGGGGTGGGGAGGGTGAGGTGCCGTGGAACGGTCCCGGGAGCTCTTTGAAGCGCCGATTAAAAAGTCGAGACGACCTTCCGCGCGGCTTTTTCCGCCTCTACGTTTTTGTTCCCCTCGACGTCTGCAGTCGTCGCGCCACTTTCAGGGGCCTTTGAAGAATGAGCAGAAGGTGGTTCGCTTTCATCTCGCCATCATCGTAACGCGCGGCACAAAAAATCCGATTTATCCAGGTGCCATGGACGGGGCTTCGCTTACAGAAGGCAACACGCACTCAAGGGTCCTCTTTGTCCGAAAAAAGTGAAGTCACCCATCATTTCCATTCGCGGATTATGCGTAATACGTATGGGTGATTATGTACTGTTGGGCCAGTTTGGGCAACCCTTTTTGGGCATTAATTGCGCTGCCATGCTCGTGGTTAATGGTTCAAGCCCTGGATTCTGGGGTCGCAGCTCGAGACCACCCGTAGAGATCGCATAGATGCGTCCCTATTAAATAAACACGAATGACCCCTAGCTCCACCGTGACCTGGGGTCAGCACAAACAGAATCGATGGTTTGCTTAAGTTGGAAGCGCAATTGATCCAATTGTCCCAACTGTGAACAGATCACTAATTGGTCGACCAGCATCCTCTCTGTGTTTACGAAAGACTCTAGGTTCGAATCCCACTTCAGGCCAACGACTTGGAGGGTCCGTGGTCGTTCATGAATTCAATTAGTCTGACGTCCACGTGTGTCTCCTGGATGACGCACCTCTTCGGGTGGTTATGAGGGCGCTGGAAACGTTCTTTAATTATTACATAAATTTACAATATTCACAAAAAACTAATTACGAACGATAAAGCTTTCCTGATTGGTTCCTAGTTATCTAGGTGCTGTGTTTGGTCCGTTACATCAACATTCAACAAATTAAAGAATATTCACGACTCGCTGCACACTAGCCAAAATAGGACCAAGTAAGATATTTATGTATGGTGCTGCAGTGTGAAAATATTCAATGCCTAAAGGCGACCTTTGGCGAATCGTGTATCGCGGTTTTGCGTCACGCAATAATCAGGAGTTAAATCACCGTCAAGTCAGGTACATCGTGGAATTCCATCATTGTGTGTGTGTGTGGGAGGAATCGGTCTAATGGTGACAGATGTCAGCCTTCAAGTCGAAAATGAATAGAAAAAAGTAGCCGGCGGTTGAGATGACAGTCTCGTTGTAAGGTTGTTAAGAATGACGCACTCTCTCCAAAAACCGGAAAACTGAAGATGCGTTTTCGTCCCGCGCAGTACCTTCGCCAATTTGACAGTGGTGACCTCCTTGGTATCATTGGGGAACGTCGCTCAAACGTAAACAAGAGGGGTCCGCAGTCGGTTTTGTTTAGGCTGCGATGACCTGGGTCCTCAGATCATTCTCTGTCGGAGACTCTAGGAATCTCATTGGCCAGCGACTCCCCGTTTGCCCTTTTCTTTTACCTTTTCTTTGGATTGAATTGAAGCTGAAGAGGGGAGTGTTATCCGAACGTGACTTAAACGTGACGGTGGTCATTTACGAACCAGTCTCACAAGTTCTCTTTCGGCTCAATTATTCTCCGGATGTCTTTATTAAAGGATTCCATGGAATTCCATTGACCGGCCAATCCGCATCCTTACGAGTCCTGTTGGAAGTGAAGACACACAGCGAACAATTTAAATGTATAAACCCTCTTTCTTTATAAACAGCCCTCCACATTTGATATCGCATGACGTCATATCCGTTTCTTTGTTCTAGTTGTTCACGTGTGGCGATGGAGGTGTTCCTGAGGCTGCCGCTTCCGGGTTCGAGCCGAGGTTTTTAAAGTTGTCTCGTTTTCTAGTGGCTTACCTCTAGTGCTCTCCATCCAAGAGACCATCATTGGACGCCTTTAACTGACTGTTCCCCCTGCCTATCGGCTATTGTTAAGTCACCCCTTCAATCCTCTCGCTATTATCCCAACCCACGTCGATTTCAGCCTCACCGACATAATCGATATTAATCGAATTATTGACAGCCAGCGAATGTTTTAGATTAAGCACACACGATAATCCAAGCATTGTTTGGATTTCCTTTCGTAATAACACCGAAGCCAAAGGTAAAGTGTTCCCATGTGCTTTCGAATTCGGCAATCACGAGTTCGACCCCGTGAAGTTGTAGACTGCGTTTCCGTCCGACTGAAACACCCCTCACCGGGATTCTGTTTACTGCGTGGGAGATTCGCATCACGGTAAAAAGCACGCGGAATGACGCGTGTAACATAGTCGCCCAGTTGTTTGAAACGTCTTTTTAAAAATCCCCACATACCCCAAGTTTTTATTATCCACACGCCTTGCTCTGCAACAGGATTGCTCCCACCGGATGTGAATTGCTGTTGACCAATTGGGAGCGACCTGCACACTAAACATTTCAAAACGCTGAAAACCAGAGAATAACGTAATTTGCCGTGTAACTCTTACTATAACTCAACACCTCTTCTCATCAGGGGCTAAGCATCACTCACAGCAACAAAATGCCTTGACGACGCGTTCATCTGCAGCCATCAAAATCCCTCCAATCGGAATTCTTTCGGTGCGCGTTAAATAAAATTCCAAATCGACCAGCAACCCGAAAGCAGTCAGGTGTGACTTCGAGGTGGCGCACATTTTGGGGCCGGTTTTTTTAAATGCATTGATAGACGTACCTGAAGGATTGTCTGAAATGTCTTTTTTTCAAGACAAAGCAACACTTGTGGGTGCGTAGGGGGTGTCTAGGATGTGGTGTCGGCGTGGCCCCTTCAATCAAATTTTGAAAATAAGTGATGTGCGGGGGCGTTCGTCACATCGTCGTCACATTACGATGTGGTCCGTCACCAAGTCTAGACCACATGCCGCCCACGACAACGACATGTACCAATCAAGACAACTCTTGTAGACAACAGACTTGCCAGTTGAATTTAGCGAACCGCTACAATCGATTCCTGATCGTTATCCCATTTTGTTAACTCAGTGGGTCGAGTGGGTCAGCAAACCCGTTCTAGTGGGTACACGTGAATCACCGCGGTGGGCTGAGGGTTGGGGTTTCATAAGCAGTGATTGGGGTCAGGTCGACCTTGATTAGACACATAGGTCATCAGACAGGGGTCTAGCTGAATGATAAATTAAAAATATACGCAGAGGTAATTAGGAACTCTCACACGAAACTCCCAATGCCGCGATCTCTCATTACATTAAGAACGTTTCTCATACAAGTAGCTGCTTACCCGTTTAAAAGGATTGTTTCGTTAAAACTGGACAAAATTGTAATGTTTTGGTCACTGATCTGTTTACCTGTCTCAACAGAGCCGCAAACCGTATTCCAAGAAGCTGCTAACTGAGTTCGGGGAGATGCGCTTCGCAGGGAATTATCTGTGACGAGAAACTGTGTCGCAGTCCGGCGACATTTCTGGTAGTCTCGTTAGTCCAAAACAGCCCCAAAGTCAATCTAAACTGCTCCATTTTTTACAGATCGCTCATCTGCTACTTGACTGCTCATTCGATCGATGGATTTCAGACAGGGCTAGCAGGATCGGTCCACTGATAAAGGTACTGTCCCACGTGTGTGAATAAAAAAGTAATTTCGATTACTTTCGTGGTTGGTAGCACAACACGTGCTGGTCATTAATTTGCAGCATCATAGCAACTGAGAGATGTCGCATGTGTCTCGAGGTGCGTTTTATGGGAGGACGACGTTCACGACTCGACCTACCCAAACTGCCAATGAGCCGAATTAATCAACGCGTTGGACGAAACTTCCCTCCCGAGAAAGTGCAGCACAGTTGGTAGAGAAGTTCTATTGAGTGCAAGCAATTAGCTGTCTTTCATTTTTTGTAAACTTGTCTCAAACCGTTTCTAAATGTAGCAGAATCTCGTAGAGTTGGGCCTTCTGTTGGCCTGTTGTCGTGACGATCTACTTGCGAATACGATGCAACCCTGTTTGGCATTCAAATTAGCACATTGTTCATACACCCACACACGAACAAGCATGGTTGATTGGCCATTCACAAAGAGCAACACGTTGAAAATTGAATGGCCTGCTGAACCCAGGTTCCACGGGTGGGGGATAGGGATAATTACTCGACCCTCAAGGTCGAACTCGTCTTCAAGGACGCTTTCTGGAAGCGCAAGGCTCAGTGCCTCAGATCCGTCAATAACCGGGTCGTCGGAAAACACGGCTTCGAAGCTCAGAAAGTCGACTCTACGTGTCGTTTTATGCTTTGTGTTGGCATGGAACTTGAGTTTGGTAGAGTCCTAGTTTGCAGGGTGTGTGGGTGTGCGGTGTATGATTTGTGGGTTGTGAAACCCACGGAAGAAGAAGGGCCACTTCACCCGTGTGACTTGTCTCCCCGTCGGCGCACATAGGGGTTAAAGAGGGGGTGCCCGTATCGGATCTCGGGGCCCCTCCCCCCATCAAACCGACAACCAGTAAGGGGTCGACTGCGCACCCAACCCGCACGCCTCTGACGTCGTTCACACGCACCTCAGCTTAGCAACCGTTACCAGCGGCCGATGGCCCGATGGAGCCATTTCATCGGCTCAATTGGACGTGGCGCCGTTGCATTTCAACGAGAGAGTGACAATAAAGACAATGCCAGTCAGGGGTTGCGCGATGTCGTCTGGACTTGAGTTGATTGGGTGGATGTTCCGGCAGCATTTCTTGAAGTCTCGATTTGCAGGGCAGTGAATTTGACCTACTTATTCCAAAATAAACAAAATCGGGCGTGTGCTTGTAATGGGTAGGAAGACATATTACCTTGTGACTGACAGCTGCGTTTAGATTGACGGCCTTAGGATTGGTTGCTAAGTTAAAATTAACGTAAACACCGGAAAGGGACAATGTATAAACAAGCAAAATTGATTAATCATCCCAGAAAGCAATGAACTTTTCCAATCAAAATATTTATTTTTAAAATAGATTTTCTGCAAAAACATTTCGACAGTCGAACCCAGGGCCTTCACCGACCGAGCGAGGATTCTGACCTCTAAAACATAGAGTCGCCAACCCCTCCACAAATTTTGGCCACATCAATTCGCTTCTCCGCAACCGTAGAAGGCAGCTTCATTGATCCTCACGCGAGGCGATCGGCGACCAGGTCGGAGAAGATATTGATCCAAATTCGATAGGGCAATGACCCCTATGTCCACTCGGATTAGTGGAGCGGTTTTCTTGCATGACCTGAATGTTGAAAACATCAAAGAAGTTATCGATTACTTTTTTTTATAACAAAAGGTTGTGATCCAATTCGATTATCAGAAGCACACCCCGTAAACACTCCAGCCGACGGCGTTTTAGAGTGACCAACCAATAGGCGATCAAGAGGGTTATAGATTACTTCTTTGTGTTTTAGAATGGTTGTCAGCTTCTCCACATCTGCCAATCGACGCCTTATTTCGTTTTTTTGAGAGCTGGTTATACCAGTCAGAAGAAGAAGTTCTTTTCGGTCCAGAACGCAGCTGCTGGAAAGCATTCCTGGCGAGTAGATGGACCTCCTCCTTCACTTGGCGACTGTGGAGGCTGGGACATGCTCGATTGACGCATCGTTGACGTATATTGTTTGGGAGCGGTGCTCTGAGCCCCACACGGGAACAGTATACTCAGTCACCTGAACAAAGATACAGCGACGACGCCATGTGATATAAAATGTTTAGGGGTGCTTAAAGAAAGAGAATTCATACCTTTTACTGGGCATGGTTTTGTGTCTTCATTTCCAACGGGACCGAAATGGAGAAACGCTCTGCCAACACCTAAGACGACTAGCCACACGTTTGGCGAGGCTAGACCGCAACAAATACTGGTCTGAGGTCACTGGGAACTTGGAAACTGTGGTAATCGCTTTCCTGCAAACGGCAGTCCAGAAACACAACGAGAGTTTAGAAATTTTCAAACGAGACTGGAAGACGATAACTGGAAAACAATTAAAACTATTGATTTACTTCGGGGAGGTCATTTGTGTTTTTATTTAAAAATTAAATAACTATCAAACCGAGAAAAATAATTCATATTCTTGAACAAAAAAACAAAGACAGACACAAACATCTACTACTCGCCGTAGTAGTAGCAGTGGCTAGTGCATGATGAAGACCAAGCCAACAGAATGGGCCAATGCTAGCCAAACGGGCCGATGCGATATTTTTACGAAATACGTGAAATTTGAAATCGCGAAACGGTCTCTGTGGTAGTATGACTTAGAATACGCTAAAATAGCAACGATGGCTAAAATGGCTCGGCTTTTATTCATGAGGAAAATGTTGTTAGAATGGCAGATTTCTGGAATGTATCTACTTCCCACATCCTCACTGGCAGAATGCTCAAAATTTTTACTCCCACCATTTCACTGTATAAAACAGCGATTCCCTTAAACTACTTAATTTGTCGACGAGTAGCTACTTTACCCACTTGGTGGTGAAGACTGCACTTTAATGGACGCTACAAAGGTCAGCAAAGGCTTGGCGCGATCAAGAGAGGAGCCATCAATGAAGTGATCTGCGCAGAAAAACAACGGCGACAACAAAGGGTCAAGGCGTGGGCGTGGGAAAGACAACCCTGTCTGGGGACTCCCTCAAATGCGACCAACGGGACGCTCTAACTCTCTCTCTCCTACCCGCAACCAAATTGACAGGCAGTCGATCTCGCGGACGTTAAAAGTGCAATGTAGATGAGAAAAACATAATGTTCCAAATGACAGCAGAACATCTGTGAATTTGTGAACCATCCTTGGAATACATTTGTCAATTTTTGAGCAATAAACGTGTTGTGAGTTGATGCTACTAGAAGTAACAGTAGTACAAGTCGTATTAATTGTTGTTATTGTTGTATTACTGATTGTAATAGTAGTCACACATACGCCGCTTCAATTAGTAGTAACAGCAGTAGCCGTACAAATAGTAGCATCCGTATTAGTTGTTGTTGCAGTAGCAATAGAAATCTCTATGGTAGTCGCACATAAGCTGGGTATGCCAAACATGTCACAGGGGACTCGTTTAAGAGAGAAATATTGAATTTAAATGCATCTAGGAGCGCTAATTTATCACCGTAATCGTAGCAGTAGCAATCGTTGTAGTTGTAGGAGAAGTATTACTAAAATTCGCATCCATAATTGCCGCGGTTTCCGTTGTATTGAATAAGATGAAAGGAGAATAAAAGACATCAAAATGTGTTTCGCCTTCGATTCGTCCTGCCGCGACCCCTCAAATGTTTTAGTGGCCATTTCGACTGAGAGAAGAGAGAGAAACCTCGGTACTTTCAACCCGCCTCCTCGCTCGTAAACCATCAGGGCTCACTGTATCAATCACCCGACAGCACCACCTTTTCTCTCTCTCTCTCTCTAAAGTTATGGCGTACCAGTTAGCGGACAACTCGGCGTGGTGTGGGGGGGGGCGGTTGTGGGCACATCTCCAGCCTCGCGGGCCACAAAGCCTACGAGGACCGTCGGGAGCACTGTGTGCGTGCCTTTGATGTTCGCACCCACGTACACACACTCACACATCAAAGGAGTGGATGCACCTTTTGTTGCAGTCTGAAGTGGATCGCCCGTCCATCACGTCTTCAAGGGGACCCCAGGCTCCTTTTTAAATGAAGAGGAGGTGTAAATAATGGCCGCCTCTGCATCATACAACACTCAACCAACTGAGCCACAAACGTTTCTCGACCAGCACCATGCCGTCTCCAAGTTCGCGGAACCTTCAGGCGGGAATGCTGGCGGTTACATCATCTAGTCGGCATGACGTAGAATAAATTAGCAGCTTCATCCATCGCCTTCGTCTGTCCTGCCAGGGGATCAAAGCTCAGGCAGGCAGTCACTGAGGTACTCGAGTGGTCTTCGGAGAATGCATCAAAATGCATCTCTATTACATTTTCCTTGAGAGCCGATGTTGACACTCCCGAGATCTCTTCACTCCATAATCGATATTCCTCGGCGTTAGTTTTAACAGTCGGTTATCTTGGAGTGATGATGTGGATGCCGTCTTCGGTAAATTTCGTCGCATCTGTTTCTTAGTTCGCCGGTTCGGGAGACTTGGTTTAAGCTCGAGAAGTATAAAACCATTCGTCAATGCCTGTATAATTCCCCTTATTGTATATTTCCGCCCAGTAATTTTCCCCGGCCTTAAATGTTCTGACTTTCTAACCCTTCGTAGGCCTTTTAAAATAATCTCGTTTTCTAGTTGCCTGCATATGTTCTCCATTCAAGAAATCATCTTTCAACGCCACTTCAATAGTTGTTGACAAATCGCTGCTCGTTTTTTAAGTGACCCCTCCCATCCCCTCTTTTCAAGTTTATCCAAGTGTAAATCTCTTCGACCAATGCGTAGACTATACCCTTCAATCCCCACAAGAACGGCGGCATATCGCAATTCGGTCATTCCTTATTTGTCCCGATTGTTAGTTTCACCGGACAATTTTCATATCTAGTACTTCTTACACTGTCTTGTTTTATGCTGAAAGTTTTGGTCCTCGTGACCTCAATAAAGCCACTACTATCATTATTATTATATTATTATTATTAAAAGTGGTGAACGCGCGGCCCGTTATACAAGATGCTGTTTTAGTGGCATTAGGTGGGCATTGAGGCCTTACTGAAAGAACCTCGAAATTTATACGCTTAAGACAGTTACTGTGTTGCAGTCAAGGGTTTCCCAAAAGTGTTTTTGGTTCCCAGTGATCACCTGTGGCAGATGGCGTGCATTTAAACCCGTGACAGAAGGATTTTTTTCTCTATCGGACGGTCACACGTTCCACGGTTGGTTGATTGGTTGTTTGGCGTGTATGTGAAAGCTGGGGTCATAAATGGCACATCCAATTGATAGATGGACTGTGGGGTGTGGGGAAAACGGTACAACAATGGGCTGGCCACAAGGTGTCTCTTTTGCGGTAACAGACCGGCTTAAGCCAGATCAATGGAATCACTATTCAACAATGAAACCTATTGATTCACTGCAAACATGACATCGGTTAAGGCCATTTGCGTTTTTATTTAAAAATTAAATAATTATCAAACCGAGAAAAATAATTCATATTCGTGTGGTACGGTTACTGCGGAATTGATGGTGTTTACGCAAATGTGACACGGGATGTGGAATTCTAGATTAGCGAGACGTAAACGAGCTTGTCAAGACGGGGGATAATCATGTTCCTACAGACGATAAATAAGTGCTCCTACATTGAATTAGAAATGTCGACCGTATGTACGACTGCCATAACGACGTCTATAGCCACTACTACTACTACTACTTCTACTAATACTGCTACTACGACGAGTGCTGTGTGTCTGCCTTTTTAGATAAATTCCTCTACAACAAGGGGAAAAAGGACAGTCGGTTAACTGTCCCTAGGATAACAAACGGATGATGGGGTCTTGATGAGAATTGATTTCACAGCGATGGCAAGGCCTGGACTGTGAAATAGATTAATAGAATTTAAAAATAATAAAAAAGTGAACATTTTGGCCTTTTTATTCCTATTAATTCTTCGAGGATTCTGAGTAGAGGAGACATCTGTCAATCATCGGCGGCTGGAGTTGGGGCAGACCAGGAGACTGGGTGGGAGAGAAGGGGAAGTGCAAACTGCTCTCCAGAATCCCCAACCCTCCCCCCTATCCTTTCTAATCCCTCCACGCACACAAGCTCCAATAAACAGCACTGAAGAGAACTTGATTTAGGCACTGTAATTAAGCATGCGGCTGCTTTTTATTAGTCAAGAAGGCCTCTTTGAAATCCTGAGAAGGTAGCCTGAATTCGGTGGTGTTTACCAAGGCTCCACATTAAAAACACCGGGTAAACAACGGTGAATTATACACGCGTTCATGGCGGCCTTGAACTAAGAAACAGAGTCTTCGGAATATAATTAATCACTTCAGAATAACCGACGTGGAACCAAATACAGGAATTTGGTTGGTGATCTTGAAGCGAACTTTTCGGGTTGAGCAATAGACGTTGTGTTAACATGATGAGGACACTACTTGATGCCAATTTCATCGGCAGACCGTACCCAGAAGACCTCTCGACCACCAAATCTGGAGACGCTGGTCGGCGTATTTGATGAGACTTTTTCTGAATATAAATTATCTTTCGACCATTAGAATGAACGAATTGTGCGGTGTGCCGGTGTATTTCATGCATTGAACTAATAAGATTCCTTGAATAGCCGCAAAAGCAAGCCGTAAGATCTGGCGACTTAAAAGAAACCACGATTAATGTAGTTCTCGATGGAAAAATAAATTTAAATTCTAAAAATAGTATCGTAGTATTGTGTATTGTGCATACCCTAATTCGAAGACACCATAATTCAGTGCCATTTCACTAGAAGTTCCCTAATCGCTTCTCGTCGTATATATATATATATATATTGATGACCCCTCCCATCCCCTCTATTCAAATTTATCCAAGTTTAAATCACTTTGACCAATGCGAAGGCCATATCGTTTAATTCCCACGATAAATTCGGCTATTTATTATTTCTCCCGATTGTTAGTTTCAACAGAGCAGGTTAAGCAGGAGATATTTTCCGCGATATTTAGGCGCCCGTCTTCGGAACTACACGAAACGTTTGAATAGGCCTTTGAAATTTCACCGTTGTATACTCTATTGTCCTAACCCTCTCGGCTGAAACTAAAACAAGGTGAGATGAAACAATGCCTTTAACAAAGGCATTTAAGGGTTTTTGATGAAGCGCTACAGGTATTGTTTTGGGGATTTAAAGAACGGTTATCCTGGCCGCTTTCTCCCCCTCACCCAAAACTTTAAGCGCGGCACTTTTCATGACCGAAGAATATCTCGCGTAGTCAGTCGAGGAGATGATGGGATGTATGCAAGACGTAGCAAGAAGAAAGGGTTGAAGTAAACTAGAAGGAGGAGGAGGAGGAGGAGGAGGAGGAGGAGGAGGAGGAGGAGGAGGAGGAGGAGGAGGAGGAGGAAGAGGAGGAGGAGGAATTAGACATGTTTGAGGACGGAGGATATCGAGGAGTTGAAGGAAGATTAATAGGAGGCGTAGGAGGAGAAGGAAGAGGAGGAGGAGGAGGAGGAGGAGGAGGAGGAGGAGGAGGAGGAGGAATAAGAAATGTTTGAGGACGGAGGATATCGAGGAGGGGAAGGAAGATTAATGGGAGGGGGAAAATGGGGAGGGGAAGCAGGAGCAGGTGGAAGAGGTGGAAATCTATGACAAAAAGGAGGAATAATAAATGGAGGAAGAGGCATGAGGGGAGTAGAGGGAGGAGAAATAAGAAAGGGTGGGCAGCAGAGAGTGCCGCTGTACGCGGAACCTTTCATTTGTGTATCGCCCAAAAAACAAAGCCGTCTTGTCTCCTTATAGGGCGGAATCATATATATCCCCAGACCTAAATAATTTCCTTCGCCGCTGTACCTTTTTACCTGCACCTTCTTTTTTGACGTCCTGTACTGACGAAGCAGTTAAGAAGCTGTTTTGTCTGTCTTAATAGACGAGAGTCATCTGTTTATTTGTAAAAAAAACTCTCCTCAGCGTTTTTGAGAGCATATCTTTGCCTTAATTATATATCTCGCGGAATTCCGGGAAATAGCTTCTGCGGGTAGTGTTGCTCAAACAATGCGGCCTCACAAAGAAATAATTTAAAAGAAGGCAAACATTTTATCGAATCATATTATTTTGTAGATGTATATCGCGACGATCACAAGGGAAGATCCATGTTGCAGATAAAATTAAAAATAATTGTTTAAAAAGGTGACGATTTTAATTATTCAGACGGCATTCAACGTGTCCTACAATAAATAAACCTCGTTCGACTAAATGGTTCCTAATTCAGGAGAAGTCAGAGAAAAAGGCGAAGAAGGAGGAGGTGGAGGAGGAGGAGGAGGAGGAGGAGGAGGAGGAGGAGGAGGAGGAGGAGGAGGAGGAGGAGGAGGAGGAGGAGGAAAAGAAGGATTTGGCGAGGAGAAGACGAAACACATTCTTATTGACAATTTCGAATAATTAAAACTTATTATGTTTACAAAAACGCCGAGAAGGCTGTAAGCCACTTTAACGCACCGTCGCACAAGTGTTTGATTTCACTTCAAAACACACCGCAACTTTTTTGTAAAAAAAAATGTACTCAAATGAATAAAAACCGCGATTCAGGAAATGGCTTATGTGCGCTCTCTAATCAAGCGGACTACAATTCCCTTTCAAGTTAGAAAGAGTTTTTCTTGAAGATAGAAAAAAACGATTCCGCTGCATGAATAACTGAACAATGTAGCAAAAAGGCAGCTTCAAACGGGATTAAGGTGACTACTCATCAAGAAACTCCACAAATTCGCTCACAAATCTGACCCACGACCCCAAGGTCGTGAAGACAGCTCACGAGGCCTCTGACAGAACAATCGAATAAATGGTAGGTCTCATAACACGCGAATGTGATCGCAGTCTTTGCATGCCAAAGGTCATGAATGTTGGCTTCTTTTACGTCACTTCTAGAACCTACTTTATATCGATTCCGTCGACAAAATAAGGGAAAATTCGGATTTAAAGGTTTTCTGAACCATTAAACCCTGATTGGTTGATACAATTATGAAGTTCGATTTTCGTTTCAGTTCCAGAGCAATGTTTTATTGATTTTTCTGTAGGGGAACATGTCCTTGAACATGAAAGAAATTTTATTATTATTATTTTACGCTTGTAACAACCGAATTATAGCGGACAGAAAGTGTTTGGATACTCTAGAGTAGCCCTTGGAATCTTTAAATATATTTGCACCAGCTTAGCGATGCTCTAAGTCAATTTATAAGTAAAAAAACCAAAGCATTTTTACCAATCTCGTCTAGGTTTTCGGACTAATTCGAATTGTCAGAATACAGCAGCTACGATGGAGTTGTCACATTTTATTACCATCACATTTTTAGCCCATGAAACAAACTCTTGGTAAAGGGCCTTTTTGTTGCGCCATCGCCAACAGATGTCTCCATTTGGTAATATTTTTTGTGTTTGGAAATTGCATACTGCAGAGTGTTTTAATAATAATAATAATAATAATTGTAGTGGCTTTATTGAGGTCATTTGGACCAAAAATTTCAGCATAAAACACGACAGTATAAAAAGTACTGGATATAGTCACACTGAACGAGCCGTCCTCTGTCCAGTTATTCTCGACCTGAGGTCCTACAGTTTCGAACTCCATACAGCAATTCGTATAAACAAGAAAAAGTGGAAATTTCTTGACACGGATGAACAACCAGATTTCAGACATGTTTGATCTGTTTTATAATCCCATATCTCTAGAAATACCCAAAGAAACGGATGTTTTCGTCTCGATGATTGCTGATGCTGATTACTTGTGGTTGTTGTTTTTTCCTGTCATAAATCTGCCTCCAGATAAGCTCTCTCATTCTTACTGTGGATTGGTCCAAATCACAATTGTGTGGCCACATCCTACTTGGAAATCAACCTGCCTCGACAGATTCCCCGAAGCGCGGTCTATTAGACCATCATCATCATCTTCTTCTTCTTTTTCTTCTTCTAAACAGCTCGGACAGGAAGGCACTGAGGTACTGGAGTGGTCTTCGAGAATGGTCTTCTGTTGAACGTCACCAAAATGCATCTCTATTACTTTTTCCCTGAGAGCCGATATTGACGCTCCTGAAATCCCTTCACTCCATAATTTCGCCTCGAACTCAAAATCGAAATTCCTCGACGTTATTTTCAACAGTCGGTCATCATGTGGATGCCGTCTTTGGTAAATGCCGTCGACTCTGCTTCTTAGTTCGCCGGTTCAGGAGACTCGGTTTAAGTTCTAGCCGCATAAAAACCTTTGTCCATGCCTGTATAATTCCCATTATTGTATATTGCTCCCCAGTAATTTGCCCCAGTCTTATGTGTTCTGACGTTTTATTATTATTATTATTATTATCCAAACATTCACGACATTCAACAATTAAACCTATTGATTTACTGCAAAACTGACATCAGCAAGGCCATTTGCGTTTTTATTAAAAAATTGAATAATTATCAAACAGAGAAAAAAAATATATTCTTGTGGTACGGTTACTACGGTGTTGATGGTGTTGACGCAATGTGACACTCCAATAGTTGCTCACAAATCGCTGCTCATATATTAGCTGACCCCTCCCATCGCCTATTTTCAAGTTCATCCAAGTGTATATCTCTTCGACCAATGCGTAGGCTATACCGTTCAATCCCCGAAAGAACGGCGGTATATCGCAATTCGGTCATTCCTTATTTGTCCCGATTCTTAGTTTCACCAGAGCAGGTGAAGCAAGAACTAAAAGTATCTAATACTTGTTATACCGTCATGTTTTATGCTGAAAGTTTTGGTCCTCGTGTCTTAAATCAAGCCACTACAATTATCATTATGAAAATGTTATTCTCATTTTTATCTGTTGCCTCCGCCGAAACTCAGCAAAAATCTGTTCAACAATCGACCATGCAGATGCCTAACGACCCTCCGGTAATAGCAGACCTCTATGAAGCCGGTTTATCGTTTCGTAGGTAGCCGTTTCGCCGCCAAATTTGGAGTTTTCGACCCGAAGGCAAAATTCGCCTGACGTGGCATCCGTTAATTATTGGTTGTCACTTCCACGGCTGGCAATTCCATCTGTTCCAGCTTCGTTTGGATGTGTAAGGAATGCGGAATCCTCTAGTCCTCGTGGTTGTATTCGATTGTTTTAGGTATCAAATTTATCGTACGTTTACGATCATCCAATAGACGACAATTAAAACGCCAGAACATCGGTAAAAAAAAAGTATATTATTCGGTGGTGAATCATGCAGAAATCAGTCTTTCGAGAGCGGAGACGTCTTCTCTGATGGGCAATGTCTGTGGAGTTACTTCCCACTTTTATGAACCCCATATCCACCCTGGGAGTTACCTTACGTCGCGCGTCTTCGACTCGCTGGCAACCCCGTTGAACCCTTCTGTATAATTCAGGACAGGTAACCTCGATGCCGTGCATTCTGACATCGAACTGCGAATTCGGGAGCCTTAAATCAAATATAAACTTCCTTGATCGGATCAAACGGTGACAAACACTATTTCGCCGAACACCTGGTGCAAGCGTAACTTGGCTTGAAGCCCCCTACACTCAATCGCGCCCACACCAGAAAAACCACCACCCCCCCACGTCTAGACATGTTTAAGCGGCAGTGCACACTTTCATGTCAGCTGTTAGGCGTGGAAGTAACCCATTTTTTGCCTGCGATAACCCATCACCCAGCCGTAGCGCACACACACACACCAGCTACACAGCATCTGGACGCCGTATTAAAATTGCACAGGAAGGATCTTGCAAACCGGTTTCTTTGTACTGAAACCGCGGTTTTCCTTGATTTGGAGAAACTATTTCGAAGGCCAACCATCAACGAGGTCGATTGTCGTCGTTAAGTCAATTTTACCAATCGCAGATTTGCGTATTGATTTTCTTCAAGATTAGCCCGAAATGTTTCCCGAATCCGGACTCAAGAGGGGCAACTCCAGTCTCCTTCGTCGATGAAGCGAATAGTGCCTGCGACTGGTCAAATAGTGAATGAGGTGTGTGTTGTTTACTCCTTGAGGTGTTCGATTATATGGTTTTTCGCTTTGTCCGGCTGTATATACATCTCTGACACGTTCTAGACGACGCTGAGGATTCATCCGATAAAAACCGTGGAATTAACAGCGGTCTTCCCCGTCGTCGTGTACGGCGACACTGCCTTACCATCCCCAGGGGCCTCCATCTCTCCCCTCCGCCGACCAATCGGAAGCCGGCGGTGCCACGAGCACCTGGGGCGGCAGTCTGGTCTCCTGGGTGGGTGGAGTCTTGAAGGCGGGAGCCGGCTACCTACCCCACCAGGTCTCGGAGGTGTTTTCGCAGGACCGGTCGTTCGCCTACGCGCGCATCCTGACGCCTGGGGGAGCTGGGGGCTTCGAAGGGGTTGGCGACAACGCCTCTGCGTCTTCGCCAGACACGACTTTGGCCCTGGGGGGGCCACAACTACCTGGAGCCGGGTCCGTCAGCTTCCGGAAGGTCGCGGCCTTGACGAAGTGATTAATCCGATGCCCCACAGTTTACCCCTTTTCTGCTACTAAGGCATCGAGGGCTGCATGAGCTACAACCATTACCAGGGACGAGGAGGAGGAGGAGGAGGAGGAGGAGGAGGAGGAGGAGGAGGAGGAGGAGGAGGTGGAGGAGGAGGAGGAGGAGGAGGTGGAGGAGGAGGAGGAGGAGGAGGAGGAGGAGGAGGAGGCTGAGTTGTGATTTACCGGCCGTTGAAGCAGTCCTGGTATTCGATTTAGTTGTTAGCTACTGAACAACCTCTAATTATTTGATTTTAGCCACATGGGTCAGTATCGCCTGCTAGTGGCCGGGTTGGACGGCTTCCTCCACATCTTCTCTGTCGAACCACCTCCGTCATCCGGGGAGCTGGGGGCTTCGAAGGGGTTGGCGTCTTCGCCAGACACAACTGCGGCCCTGGGGGGACCACAACTACCTGGGACGGGGTGGCAGGTCTAGTGATTCAACTCCATTCTGGGAAACAGCGAGGTTGTACGAATTTTTCGCCAAGTCGTTAAATGTATGAAGCTGTGTGAGCCTGTCCCCGGGTAGACTTGAAAGATGCCGACGCTTTTTGCGTAAATTACACCGAAAATGTGTGCCGTTTAAAGTTCACGGTGGTTGGTGTTGTGTCGCAGCGGGACACACGAAATGCACACGTTTTTTGTACTTTCCAGACAAGAAATAAATACGGGCGTGTCTTGGAGCGTGTTAGCTTAAGTTGAAACACAAAAACCACCATTATTACTGTAGTTAGTATCCAAAACAATCAGGAATCCGTGAATCGATGAATAAAAGACTTAAATAATAATTATATAATAATCATTGTAGTGACTTTATTTCACAGAAAACAATACCGAATTGCGATATGCCGCCGTTCTTGTAGGTATTGAACGGTATAGCCTACGCATAGGTCGACGAGATTTACGCTTGGATGAACTTCAAAAGAGGGGATGGGAGGGGTCACTTGAAATACGAGCAGCGATTTGTGAACAACTATTGAAGTGGCGTTGAACGATGATTTCTTGAATGGAGAGAATAGGCAGACCACTAGAAAACAAGATTGTTTTTAAAAGCCTACGAAGAGTTAAAAAGTCATAACTTTTAAGTCCAGCAAAAATCACTGTGAACAATATACATTAAGATGAATTATACAGACATGGACAATGAACCGGTGAACTAAGAAACAGAGACGACGACATTTACCGAAGACGGCATCCACATGATCACTCCATGATAACCGACTGTTAAAAATAACGCCGAGAAATTTCGGTCATGAGCTCGAGTCAAAAGTATGGAGTGAAGAGATTTCAGGAGTTTCAACATCGGCTCTCGGGAAAAACGTTATGGAGATGCATTTTAATGTATTCAACAGAAGACAATTCTCCGAAGACCACTCGAGTACCTCAGTGACTTCCAGCCCGAGCTGTTCAGAATCACCATTCGTCTTGCAGGCATGTCATAAAGTCAAGTCTTCCGCGTATTTTATTAGTGTCACGTCGTTAGGGGACCGAAGGCTAGACGTGTAATAGTTAAAAAGGAGTGGAGATAGCACTGCGCCTTGTAGTACACGGCTGTTATTTGGCAAGGAGGTGGAGGCTTCATTTCCGACACCTTCATTGTGACGTCGAATAGAAAAATGCCATCTTCACTAGTTGAGATAGGATGCGGGAGCGTGAGATAGTGTTGAAAGCAGAGGAGAAGTCCAAGAAAACACCCTTGACAGCTTTCGCTCCGGCATCAAGTGAAGAGTGGAGGGTGTGCGAAAACCTGGCTAATGCGTCCAGAGTGCTTCTATTTGATTTATTAGCAAACTGGAACGGGTCATCGGCAGTTTTAAGCGTGTCCTCAAATTTAGAAAGGAGGTGCTTCTCAATCACTTTCAAACTCACAGGTCCCGTGGAACCATTGGCGTTATAGCGAGATCTCTCCATTCCGCAGGAAAGGAGCTAGTTGTGTACTCATCGCTGCTCGTATATCAGATGACAGGTTTTGCTAAAATTTGAATCTCTTCGGTCAATCTCTTCCGTCGATGCCTACCACGTCGGCCACAGGCAAATCGGCTCTCCGGTCTATCCATATAGACAATACGGCAAAACATATAAGAATAATAATACTATTAAGGTGACGAAGAACAAAAACATCCGCATTATAATTTTTCTCACCAGAATAAGTTGACAGGAATGCAGGAAGAAAGCTTTTTAAAACCTGGAGTGTTACAAACACGTGATTGCGGCTGGTCTGTCGGCAACCATTACGGATACTTTGTCTCAATAGGCGCGAACACAACAATAGTAATTAATCATAAGTAACTGCCGCTGCTGTTGCGTGCTTAAATATCAGGGGTCTGAAAAATCCAAAATAGCTGGACCACGGAAAATACGATCAGTGATTGCTCTCTTGAATTCTGAGTTGCTAGGCAGATAAGAACATCCCAAAAGCCAACGGGTTTCGACGCTGGCAACAGACTTGATCACAATCCTCTCCGACCAAAATGACAATTCAAATCAATTCAAAGGAACGGATTTACATTAATTGAAAGGCAGTTGTCTTTCAGAACCATTTTTAGCCGCTAAGTGAGGCGAAATTCACCTCTTTCAGGAGAATTCCGCACATAATAAGAGGTCAAGAACAGATTCCTGCTGCCTTTCGGAACGCACGCGACCAGTATCGTGCTTCGAACAAACCTGGGTGATGCTGGAGACGCATGAATTCGTCCCCAATCTCGCATCTGCGGCATCCACGTCAAAGTTGGTCTCATGTCAGACAACACATGGCGAAATTTGACCCGATCATTCATCTCAACAGGTGATTCTGTGATATATGATACTACGCAGTAGCTGTCATTGGGTGACTGTTTCGAGACAATCTTAAATTCAATTGTTTCCTTTCCTCAATGTTCGACAACTTTACGAATATCGAATAATAAAAACATTGTGTAAATATACGTTTTCGAGTGAAATTGGGTAATAAATCGACTAAAAAAATTAAATAATTATTATTTCGGACAAATCGATGATCTGTTTTTCCCTGTGAAGCAGGCCGTGAATGCCTTGTTCTCGAACATTCCAAAGACAAATGTATCGGTAGTAAATGAGGTATGGGTGAATTGTTTTGTCGCAAAGGCATCTGTGTTAGGTTAGATGAGAACCGGGAAATTTGATGCAAGAAAATTGCTCTTCTTTGACGTAATTTTTATTTAATAATTTGTAATTTTATATTACACAATAGTCGCTGTTGTAGTTTATGCTGAAATATGTGGTCCTCGTGGCCTCAATAAAGCGTTGACAGTTATTATGATTATTAGAAGCAGTAGTGGTAGTAGCAATAACAGGTTTTTCACACAGAAACACCTTTTTTTAAAATTGTCGAAAGCGGTCGTTTATAAAAAAACACGGACAATAAAAACTTGAATGGTAGCAGTATCAGCAGACAAGATAAGGATTTGGCAGTGGGTTTTTTAGTAAAAACCTCAGCTGCTAACCAATTGTCAAGAGGTGACCGGAAGTCTGAAATGTTTCGCGTTTTGTAGCCAGCGAGGCTGTTTTCTGGTCGATTAATTGGACAATCATCTCTGTTTACAATGCGTGACCACGTCTCTGCTGATTCTATCGTACCTGGACAACGAAAAATCTTCTTTTTTTATTGGTTTCAACCTATCCGGAATCTTAGTGGGCACCTTGGAGTTTATCATTGATCGATTTTCGGCCTCTTTGAAGGGCGGGAAAGATTACAAAAAGTAAAAAAAGTCGGCCATCTCAGTCTCGATTGTTTTTCGTTCATTTCAATGCTGAAGGTTTTTTGGTAAAGCCGCACTTCGCTTCATTGCCAGGAGGACGGCTGGATTCGGTACAATTTCTTTCAAGTCACGCAAATCTGCGATCAAGCTTTGTCCTACACACAACCTGGTTTCCGGCTCAACACTATTGTCACCCTTGTTTAAGTGCATGCTATCAGCACAGTTTCCTTTTTAAAGATTACTGCTATCTGTCGGTTGTGTTGACCGCTCGCTGGTCCATTTAGAGAGTTAGGTAACTCTCTTACTCCCTACTTTCAGGATGCCTTTCACTCTCCCAACCCTTTGCAGACGCAGCAGCTCAGCCTCCTCTCACATTATCCAACGACATCCTCTCTTCTCCCACGCCATGAATCTGTGGGGTAGTTGTTTTACCTATTGTTTTTCAATGCTCTCTCGTCCAGTTAGAGTGAGGAAACCAGATTCCTCTTGCTCCGCCAACCCTTGGTAGCCGCAATAAATCAGCCTCCCCCCACCCCCCATCAAACGTCAGCCCATGAGACCAGACAGCGACATGATTGGGGTGGCTACCCTTCCAATGTGTTCCAATATTCCCTTCTCTTTCGTAAGCGTACTAACTCGATGAGCACCCTTTTCGCCAGCCTTCCCTCATAAGTCTAGGTCACGCATCCGGACTCAGATAGTCGCTTTGGAGTGTGCAGGGTTCCGCAGTTTGCAGACAACATCATCATCATCCTCTAATTGCTGAAAGTGCGGCAGTTGACGCTCAACTGGGCTAAGATGCAAGGTGGTTCGAAACCGACCAAAGCAGAAAAATCTTTTCTGAATGCTCGTATACGGTCCCTCCTAGTCCGTTAGATAACATGCCAGTTTCATTGCGGAAATGCTCGATCACCGTTTCCAGACCAATTCGCCAATCCTAACCTCCTTGTCGATGATAAAAATCCTGATGACAGATCTTCTGGGGGAGTTAAGTCTGGTAGAACTAAAAATTGAAATAAAAATCAAGGGATTATCCAATGTCGAGCTAGTGGTTCTAATCGATGAAAGGCGAGTCGAGCTGGAAACTAAACAGATCCTGCTGCAGAAAAACAGAATAATCCAGCTAGTTTGAGTGGTCAAAAATGATAAAATGCGCCTTTAATAAAGAGGAGTCGTCTTTTAAATACGAAATTGGGCTGCCGATGCGGTTTTTTGGGTTGCATACGGTCAACAATGGAAGATACTTCACATCATTTCATCCGAAGTTGGGCTCCTTGTATTACTTTAAATCCTACGTGCCATTCCAAGCCGCGCTTCGCTACATTGCCAGGAGGACGGCTGGATTCGGTACAATTTCTTTCAAGTCACGAAAATCTGCGATCAAACTTTGTCCTACACACAACCTTGTTTCCGGCACCCTTGAATAGCTCAACACTATTGTAACCCTTGTTTAAGTGCATGCTATCAGCACAGTTTCCTTTTTAAAGATTACTGTGGTGCACCAAGTGGCCATGTTGCCTTGATATCTGTCGGTTGTGTTGTTAGAGTGGGAAAACCAGATTCCTCTTGCTCCGCCAACCCTTGGTAGCCCCAATAACTCAGCCTCCCTCCATCCCTCCATCTCACGTCAGCCCATGAGACCAGACAGCGACATGATTGGGGTGGCTACCCTTCCAATGTGTTCCAAAATTCCCTTCTCTTTCGTAAGCGCACTTACTCGATGCGCGCTCTTTTCGCCAGCCTTCCTTCATAAGTCAAGGTCACGCATCCGGACTCAGACAGTCGCTTTGGAGTGCGCTCGTGGTTATCTCGACTCGGGGTCCGCAGTTTGCCGATAACATCATCATCATCATCCTCTAATTACTGAAAGTGCTGCAGTAGACGCTCCCCTGGGCTGAGATTCTCCAATAACTTAGCCTCACCCACCCCCGCATCTCAAAGGTTATCAGTTCCTAACTCCCTTGTTTCTAGATCATATACTCCCTGGGATATTGACATCCTGGTTAATTTCTGCAAGTCGCTTCAAACTTTCCCATCTCTGTTCCACTATTGTTCAACGTGATCCTATTTTTTTAATAATAGCAGCTATCGATGTACGTCATATGGAAGACCCAAACCGTAACTATAATACTTAAAATTAATTATAACAATAACTATTGATGTATTTTTATCAGGGAACGAAAGGGTGGTTGTGCTGTGTCTCATGGTGGCTTGACAGGCCAGCCAATCCCAGCCTCGTGGGTCGACAACAACGCCCAAATGCCAGCACCAAGGGCCTATTGACATGCCAAGCACGATGTTAATGATGATTTTGATGGGATGACGAGGATGCAACAAAATGTCCAACCTTTTTGTCACGAGAATAAATCCACGACGCTCCACGGGCTATCGCGCCCACGTGCGCACGCATGCATGCACGCACGCGCGCACGCACGCACGCCCGCTCACAACACACAAGAACCACGAGACGTCGAGACGAGAAAAACAACTGGCTGAGAGGGACAGGGAGGAAGGTGTGGGGGAGGTGGGGGAGAGGCGGGTGATTCATTGGCCCGAGGAGCGAGAACAGAGAAGAGGGAGAAGACAGAAAGGGAGGGGAGAATTGGCCGAATGCCAGCGCGTTCCTACTAATGGCTTGTCGAGATGGTTTTTTGGCAACAAAATAACCGACTGATTTAAAGTCGATGGAGGGCATGTTTCGGGGGGCTCGCGAGCTGATGACGCACGCAATGGAGAGGGTAGAGGTGGTCACCTTATATTTACTTGCTGATTAGTTCCCCTCTCTCTCTGTTGGCCATCGTCATTTCAGCCTCCTTGTCGCGATTAAACACATTTTTCATTTGCCGGCGTTCTATCCAGCCTTCGCGCAATTTGGGGCGTAATTAAAGGCAGAAATTATCGAGGTAGATCTCCTCCTCCTTCTCTTGAGACTGCTCAATTTCTTCCCCACCAACCACAACTACCTCCCCCTCCTTACCCACCCAATACTTATCTTCCTCCACATCAGCAACCGCTTCAAACTGATCATCCTTTCTCTCCAGGTACTTTTCTACTTCTTCCTGCCCTTCCGACTACTGCTCATCCTCCACCATCTCTTCCTAAACCTCTTCCAACACCACCTCCTCCTCATCCTCAACCACCTCCACCTTCTTCTTCTCCTTCCCCAGCCAATAGTTATCTTTCTCCACATCAGCCACCGGCTCAAACTCATCATCCATTCCCTCTTGCTACTCTTCCACTTCTTCATCCCCCTTCTACTAATCCACTTTCTCCACCTCCTCCTCATACTCCACCACCTCCACCTCCTTCCCCAGCCAATACTTATCTTCCTCCACATCAGCCACCGCCTCAAACTCACCATCCTTTATCTCCTGCTACTCTTCTACTTCTTCCTCTCCTTCCTACTACTTCTCTTCCTCCACGTCCACGTCTACTTCCTCATCAGCCACAGCCTCAAACTCATTCTCCTCCTCCTACCTGTCGGGCCTGCTAAGCGGAACGAACGAGTCATCCGTGCTTCAATTCCCGACAATTCTTCGGGGAAGCTTTTAACCGGACTGCACTCACTGGTACATGCGGAGGACTACTTTTAGCCACACGCGAGAGTTGAGTGCCCGGGTAAACCCAAATTCCGGTAAATTGTCTCGGCAATATCAAGACTCGCCCCACGGCGTCCAGACCCATAGATACTCTCAACCGGTGCCCAACACACAGTGCTTCTCCCGTAATTGCCGCCGAAACCTTTAAGTCTGTCAATCTGCCAATCAGCTTCTTGCTGTACGTACCGCTGTCCGTCAAAATACCCAGACCCCCACCCCACGAGCACTAAGGGTGGTACTGGGGGGTGCGTTGGGTTGATGTCTGAATGTCGGTGTTACTGTAGGACCCAGCGTCTCCGTAGCTAAATGCCGAGCCGTGCCAGGCCGAAATCGGATTGTCAACCGTCAAACATCCGGCGCAGTGGTGTACTCGACGTGTCAACTATCACGTGTACCCAACAGTCAGACAGATAGTCGACGCATTAGGAATTAGTTATGATTGGGAGGGGGCGTTGGAGAGGTAGTATAGGTCTATCAAATTGCATTATCGAATATGTCAACATTTGCCGCTGTGAAAACACAATCTTAATGGAGAATGAATGCCAGCGGATGCCAATTTGCGTCATGTCTAGGAGTTGTGGTCGTTTTTGGACACGGCGTGTAGACGCATTGATGTTCACAATCCCAGAATTCGGACGTCTGGCTAAATCGGTTTGAAAGCGAAAATCGGTGCCTTGGCGAAGTCTGTTATACCGAACGGACAAACCTTGTGAGTCCTGTCAGTTTGCGAAGATAAAACCTACGCGTAGATTTGCACACCCTAACACGTCAGAGGAGAATTAGCGAGACCTCCAACTGTTGTTACAAGTAGGCAGATTAACACCATTGAGCTTGAATTCTTTTCTGTCGGAGCGACAGATGTTAAAGGCGGGTTTTTTTGACTTTAAAGAGGTTTCCAAGACACTGTAACTTATCCCAACTGCGTAGCTCTCATCAAATACTCACACACAATGTGACCCCACGCCAAATAAGATGATCTTCCATTGCACCACTGATAATGGCATATTAGACGACCTCTGCGACCGTGCTGATGACATAAGAACGATCATTAAACATAAAAATAACACTATTACTAAGAGACAACCATCCTGCCCAGCAACAAAAATGTTCGAATGAAGGAGTGTTTTTGGATGTATGAAAATAACAGGACCATGGCTTTGAATATCATTATGTACAGTCGACACAGAGACAGCGACGCTGGCTGTCAGACTACGAGCATTGTTACTAGTCTACAGGGGGAGTTAGCGAAAGACGAGCCGTCTAGGGCGACAGCTCGGCGCGCGGAATGCTGACGGTGTTGTCGATGGTCCACGGAGGTTGTCGATGGAAGGGTTGCCCCCCCGGAGGGACCAGCTCGTCGGGCATCCCCCGCATGCGAACAAATCGTCTCGTAGGAGGCCGATTTCTCGTCCCGTCTCTTCATTCGGTACTTCCGCACCAAGCGCTTGTTGCCCCCAGCGAATTCCCTCTGCCACGGCGAGCCGGACGACTTTAATTTCAGCCGGTACATCCCGATTGACTCGGCGGCTGCCGCGGATTGGTCCTCGGCGGCGGGATAGCCGTAAATCAGAGTCTCTGAATCGCAGCCGTCGGTAATTTCGCAGGAAGAGATGGAATGCGGACGTGGTCGGAGGCGTGGGGTTTTGAGACGTCTGGGGGGTGTCTGGTGACGCGTCGAGTCTAGACTGTCTAGGGCATTGAGGGAAGTGTAGCCGTCGTCGGATTCCGGACGGCTGTCAGGAATCCTCAAGTATTCCGACGTGCAGCATGGCGACAGGGACCCCACTTTCTGCCAATCTGGGGGGGTGAGGAGAAACAGGGATAGAGGGATTGACGGACCATAGAGATGAGCCAGCTGTTGCTAATTAATGGATTACTCGCTAGATAATTGACAGACGACCCATTGTACGGGCATTGTTCAGTTCTAGCAAAATTATGCTCACCAATGTCGTCAGAATTAAGGTTTTCAGAGGAAGCTGAGGCAAGACCGCTGGCGTTTGGAGGGTGTGATGGGGGAAGCGTCTGGTCGACGTGAAAACGACCATGGAACCGGGTACCCATTCGGGGAACACGTGGACGAGGATTGTTGGAGACACGGGGAATGTTCTGGACGGCCGGTTGGGCTGTAGAAGACGTGGCCTCAGTTGGAATAGGCGGGAGCGGTCGATTCTGGCGCGGAACACGCTGTACATAAACGACAATTAGCGTGCTGTTGGTTTGAATTAAATGAATAATTATAAATATAATAAAACTAATGATAGTGCATACCGTGGAATTGCCTAGATGCATCACTAACAACGTCAATAGCGTCGCAAACGATGCCTGAAACGCTCGCGTCTATATATATATATCAACGCACGGGGTCGTGGGCCAATGTGGGTGCAGTAAATCCTGCTGTTTCCTAATTGGACGAGTTATGGCCAACCCGGTGCCCATTGGCCAATGCGATGATTGACAGGACGTGTCTGCGCCAGACACACAAACCTTGTGGCGCGCGAACGCAACGATTAAACAAAACAATGGAGATTATTTTATAACAATAAGAAATTCATCATGATAGCGTTAGAAAAAAAGTTTTAAAATATCCCGTTTTAGTCTAATCACAACGAGAAGGGGCAATCATCCACTTAATGAATCGTTTTAAAGAATTAGAGGTAGAACAAAAGGGAGATAGATTAGTTGATGTCTCGGAATACTACACACGAAAAGTTATCCCAAAGTTTTTGATTCAAATCCTCTGTTAAAATTAAAATTAGGGAACAATTGAGAATTGGCGAATGGCAGCGATATTCGGCAGCCGTTAAACGACGTGGCATTCGCATTGGTAGAAGAGATTTACTTTTAGACCTTATGTACGAGAATGCTTTGCTTCTTTCAATTTCCAACAGAGTTGGTCATCCCAGACTCAAGAAATCAATGCGATTCTACGTCCCATTAGCAGCGTAGCTATACACAAAACGATGAAGTCTATTTAATCCGTCAATAAAAATATGTGCCCTTCTAGAGAAGTTATCATTTAGTAGTTCACATTTTTGTAATAATTAAAGAACGTCTCACACGTCCTCAGAACCACCTGGTGCCACACGTAGACGTCAGACCAATTGAATTCATGAACGACCACGGACCCTCCAAGTCGTTGGCCTGAAGTGGGATTCGAACCTAGAGTCTTTCGTAAACACAGAGAGGATGCTGGTCGACCAATTAGTGATCTGTTCGCAGTTGGGACAATTGGATCAATTGCGCTGCTAACTTAAGCAAACCTATGGCTTTAACCATCGATTCCGTCTGTGCTGACCCCAGGTCACGGTGGAGCTAGGGGTCATTCGTGTTTATTTAATAGGGACGCATCTATGCGATCTCTACGGGTGGTCTCGAGCTGCGACCCCAGAATCCAGGGCTTGAACCATTAACCACGAGCATGGCAGCGCAATTAATGCCCAAAAAGGGTTGCACAAACTAGCCCAACAGTATACAATCACAGTATACGTATTAGGGATATTTACACGGACCAAAAACAAATCCGCGAATGGAATTGATGGGTGACTTCAGTTGGCATTTTTTCCGACAAAGAGGACCCTTGAGTGCGTGTGCCTTCTCTAAGTGAAGCCACGTCCACGGCACCTGGATAAATCGCATTTTTTGTGCCGCGCGTTACGATGACGACGAGATGAAAGCGGACCACCTTCTGCTCATTCTTCAAAGGCCCCTGGAAGTGGCGCGACGACTGCAGACGTCGAGGGGAACAAAAACGTAGAGGCGGAAAAAGCCGCGCGGAAGGTCGTCTCGACTTTTTAATCGGCGCTTCAAAGAGCTCCCGGGACCGTTCCACGGCACCTCACCCTCCCCTCCCCCAGCCACGCGAGCGTGAAAAACAACCCTCGGGGAAGTGAAGGTCATTAATACGGCTGGTGCAGTCCCGCCAATCACCGCCTCTCCATTGGCTGTCGTATTCCCGACGGATAACGGGCGGCTTCTTCCTCAAGTGAAGCATTGCTTGATTGGTCTGGGAAGTGCCGAATTGATTCAAGAACACCAATAATAACAGTCCAACGTTTGTTTCGTGCATCGATTTGTAGGCTGCGTTTGCAGAAATGTTGTATTCTGTGGTTCCATCGAGTTTGCTTTGCACCATTCTTGGCGTTACTAAATGTTTCGACTCAGCTCGAAAACAATTCTTTCTGGGAACGGTCACGCAGGTGAAATGGAATATTGAATATCCGAGTCACAAAGGAACAACACGCCAATCAAACGTGCATTCAGCAGGAAATGTTGCCGTATTTGTCATCTGTAACAATGGTGGCAGTTTTTTTGTGATTTGAAGGCTGATTTGACGCGAATCGAATCAGCGGACAGATAACGTGGACAGACCATTTCCCCTCAATAATTATTAGCACTACAGGAATATCCAAAACAAAGAACGTCTTCATCTAGTCCTGGGGCTTCTGGTTTGGTTTATTTCAAGTGGAATGGCTGTTTTAACAAGGAACAGATGCACCAGTAAAACTCGGCTTCACGATACCCTCGGGTTATAATGGACCTCAAAAGACCGATGCAAACCACAAAGTCGATTCCAACTGGTTTATTTCAAGCAAATCGGACCCATTAACTCCAAATATACGGGCGTTGATGAAAGGGACATTTTTTGACCGCGGGAGCTGTTTGAAACGTTGGGAAAAAACGTAGGAACAGCTTCAATCGACAAAGTTTTTAGTTGGGGCTGTTGATCCCTCTCGCGACATCAAAGAGTTTGACTGAGGAGGTCGCAGTCTCCAGGAGATTATATTTCACTTGGCCCTTCGAAAGATTCGTTTAATTTATTGGTGAATCGTTGACGGACAGACTGCGGGTGTTAAGAAACGGACGCTTTCAATTATCAACCCTATGAGCCCAAAATCCCAAATTACCGTTGTACAATTTGGTTCCCGTCATGTTGTAAACGAAACACGACTACTACTCCTAATATTGCTCCTTCTGCTACAACTACAACGAATACTACTCATACTACTGCTACTACTCCTCCTCTTACACCACAACCATCACCATCACCACTACCAACTAAACCACCCCCAACTTCGCCTCCATCTTCATATTAAGAGACGACCAATCTTAGTTTACACGTAAATGAAGCGGACATGTTAAAGATACAGAAATGTTCGAAATTTAATTCGACGGCAAAACAGTACGCTAAACAGCCGTCCAGAATCGTTGCGCTTCCATTTTGGTTTTATTTCAAGTGCATTCGAGACCATATCAGATCCTTGATTTCTAAATATACGTAGAACGGGAATGTTTTCTCCACAGAGTGTTTGAAGCAGAGCGGCCTATTGCTCAGCCTCAAACACCTCCTCCTACACAATCACGATCGCCACCACAAACCCTCTTCCTCCTTAACCAAATCCTCCAAAACCCACTCCTCCATTAACTCCTCATCCTACCAATTCTTGAGGATTTTGAACAGATGTTGGCGTCCACAGTGACACCACCTGGTTTCTCGCGAACCGATCGAGATGTTGACGGCTAATGATATTGTCAATGCCCTATGTTTATTCGGGAATCCTGGATTAAACATCTTTTTCAAAAGAATTGCAATCAACGGAACGAATCCGTCCCAATATTTTAAACATTATTCGAGACGAGTAAAGAGTTGTCGCTGTTGTTGAAAAATCTTCTCTGGCAAATGACTATTCTTCTTCTTCTGCAACTAACTGGTCTGCCACTCGCGGGCCAAAAGCAACAAGAAAATACTTTCAAATAAAATAATGATTACGGTTGTCGGTAAAGTCGGAAAGTAGCGGCATCCCGACAGAGCCGTTGCCGATGCCGATGCGCTCAGCGTAAAAGAGAAGCGAAAAAATATACACTTTTTTTCGAAAGCGACCAACTGTAAATAATTGCCTTTATTGGAGTTGTCACAATATCAGCAATTTTGAAAATTTGTTACTCGTAACACTGTTTAACAAGGAGGCCCAGACCTTTTTGCTCGCTGAACTCAAGACGAAAAGCGACGAAGCTATCTTTAAATATGTCCCCTGGTTTGAAGAATCAACTCGAGCTTAGCTGTTGTCGGACACAGTTAAGCTTCTTCTGCTTCTACTTCTACTACTACTACTACAAATACTATTAACAGTTTGGACTGGTGGCGTCATTGAGTTTCATTAATGTCAAAATGTAATTTACAATTTCACAGAAAGAATCGAAGCGTTTTCGCGTTAATGATTTCCCCTCAAAATTTGTGTTTAATTTGAATTTGAGTAAGAAAGGCGAAATTGAAAACGCTTTACTACGTCTTCTAATGCTTATAATACTTATAATAATAATAATGATATTTGTGATACTACGGATACTGCAGCTGTTACAATTCCAGCCTCTTCTTCTTTGCTGAGGGTATCTTCTGCGATAGGATTCGACGGCTTTATGAAAAGTTCGTGAAAGAGAGAGGTATTTGAAAGTGATTAAACGATATACTCGCTTCAGCTATCGTCTTTTCCAATTTGTGAAGATTTTTGTGGAACGCGTGGCCAAAGGCCCATATTATCGTGCCACATTGAGCCCCTGAAAGGCTGTTATCGTCGCATTGTGGCCAGAATTCAACGCCCAAGTAGACAAGAGCAATTTGGCTTGGGACAGCATTCATTTGGCTTTGAGTCAGACGCAGTGAGTCCATTTTTGGACAGCAGAAGCGATGACGTGGTGCAGTGAACACGGGAGAAAAACATCACTCTTATGGAAGTACTGTCTTATTCCCATCAATCCGTTTCGAAGATGCGTCTGGAAAGTTGTGCCGAAAAATAAGTCCGGAATCAATTTGGGCACGCCTGTGACATCCTTGGACAGCATGAATCATCTGACAGCTTTGCCAATAGCAGAGCGCAATTCCCAACTGAAAATGACACCTCTAGGCCATCTTCGTTCCGCCAGGATTGCAGGAAATGCAACAGTAGAAGTGAGGGTATTTCTCGAAATGGATAAAATATTCGGAAAGTGTTTTAAAAAAGAGAGTTATTATTAACTCGGCGGTTCGGTTGGCGGCACGAAGCCGACTTGCCGACGCGGTGTGTTGGAGAGAGATTTGTAGATTGGATGTTGTTGTTTTTTTCCATTAAAACAAGACTGTCTCAAGAAAGCAAGAAAGAAAATTAAGTGACCGGCCGTCTTTCGTTGGACCAGCTTCACTTGAATGACAGATTGGCAGGCTGTGGTTGTGGGACTCATTTGGAATCGGTATTTAAAAATTGAATCGATTTCATGTGGCGAAAAATGACCCCTTTGATCCCGAATTACGAATTAAGAGGAAAGGGGAAGGATCCAGATTCCGTGCATTAATTGTTCTCAACAAGAGAATAGATTGAACAATGTTAAAACTGAGCTGGTCTCAAATGGCGAAGAAATATGACACGCGCTGTTTACTAATAATAATAATATCAATGTAATAACTCGGGCACCAAAACGATTTTCAAAAAAAGGTTATGCTACTCCTTGTTACACCTCATGTGGAGAAACTAAAAATGTGGGCAAATAGCGAATTGGCGAATTGTAGCGACATGTGTGTGGCATTTCTTGTGCGAATTAAACATTCTAGCCATCGTATTAGTCGATCGAGTTATTGATAGTTAAATGGAGACAGTAAAAGAATTACCCGAAGACGAGTTTACTGCGCTTTGCTGTGGCCGCTATACAACAGGGCGTTTTTGAATGCATGGATTTTCACCGTAGACTGACAAAAATCTGTCAATCAAAATGAGCGTGAATCATACAACCAAGCCTGCATGCTATTCGCCTCGTTCGAGCTGCGAGATCATACGTGCAGCACGTAGTACTGACCTGATGTTAGTAGCAATTATATATCCTGATTATATTGGTTATCAATTTACGATTTGTCAATTTTACGGAACCAGTTCCATTTATAATTGTATTTTTTTCAAACGTCTAGTTTCAAACTTGACTAGAACATCTCGGAGGTGCAAGCAATCTCTAATAACTTCATCAGGCAGTAACTAAGAGCAGATTTCGGCAAATGACGGATTGGGAATCCTTATTTATATGAGGAAGAGGAAGATATTGATTATGAGGGGTGCATGAATAGAATGGGAGAGTATCCAGTATAATGAGGGGGATAAGGAGTTCGCTGGGGATATAGAAGGAAGTTTAAGTCGAATGACTTCCAA
This sequence comes from Proteocephalus fallax, assembly GCA_028672205.1. Taxonomy (NCBI): domain Eukaryota; kingdom Metazoa; phylum Platyhelminthes; class Cestoda; order Proteocephalidea; family Proteocephalidae; genus Proteocephalus; species Proteocephalus fallax. The sequence goes on along the minus strand of JAPUBX010002345.1, from coordinate 93,715 downwards.
AATCAATCTAAGACGAACGTTTTACCAGTTCGTTCAGGCGAGGTGTAATTTTGGGCAACCTTACATAAAAGGATGAAGTGGCATCACAGATGTCTAAGCAGAAATCTTCCATCTTTATGAGCACCTCGTTTGAGTTTTCTGATTTGAATTCCGTGCGCATCCAGCATGCCATGGGATAGCGCCAAGTTGGGAAGGTAAATGGTGCGCGGATGTCTGCAACTATGCCGATATCGGTTTAAGCATTTCGGGTCATGTGCCGTCGCGGTTAATTAATTTCGTATGATCAGCCACCCGTCCACGACCTTAACGTTGGAATGGGAGTCAAGGTTGTTGGCTCGAGAATTCGTCACTTCCAAGAGCGTTCGACGTAGAGTCGCAGTGGCAGCTTCGAACGATGGAATTTTCCCGTGTCGTTTGTAGGGTGCCGCCTCGTTTATCGTGGACGACCAACAGCAACAGATGCTTCTTGTAACTGGTGGTTTGTGTGCAAACCAAAAGATTACGTCCAGTGTTGAATTGCTGCGCCTGACGCACTAGAGTGGATCTCCGCCTGCCCGATGCACCAATCTCGATTGCGTCACGGAATCGCCGTATTCAAGCGACACGTCCACGTTGCTGGGGGCATTTGTGGGAAGAAAGTTGACCCCCTCGATTCTGTGGAGATGTTCTACCCAGCGCAGATTGGCCCCAACACCCACAGCGTACGCCAGTGGACCCAACTTCGTCCCCTGAGTCAACCGTCGCGCTTGGTTCACCTCGCTGTGTGGCAGAATCGCGTCTTCTCTTTCGGTAAGGTTGCTTTCGTGTTTGGTGTTTTTTTGTTGACCGAAACAGTCATTCATGTCTTGTGTTCAAAAGAGAACAAGTACTGGATCGTTGGGGAACTTCAAATTGCTGTTTAAATTCTTCACAGTCATCCTCATCATAATCATCACCGTCTTCTTCGGCTATTAGGCAATTTCAATTTAGTAGTGAAAACTATGGCCACTAATAAAAATGGTCGATGGTGAAGAAATTCGGTGGGGATTTACTTGAAGTCCGATCGGATGTGGTTATTGGGATGCTTGGTAATTCATAGAATTCGTCGTTGTACAACTAAACAAGAAACCGACAAAAAGAAATGTCTCCGAATAAAAATGTTGAGTTAAGTCAGCCGCGATCAATCCAATTTTCAGCGGGGGATGATGGTGATTATCACGTGTTTATCAATATAAAGAAAATGTTATTCTCAGCGTTAAAGTGAGATCATCAGCAAGACACAAAATAGGGACATCTATATTGCGATAGTGTTCCACAACCATGCTATGAAATTAAAGTATTTTAATGAAGACGACGCTGAATTAACCAAAAGATTAACTGCACCATTTCCTTTATTGATATGAAACACATGTGTAGGCGTCGAGCATTGTCGGCGTTTTTCGTCCATGTTGGACTCTAGCCATTGTTCGAATACTTAAGAATATCATTCATACGAGACCTTCATCTTTGGCCATCGTGCTATCCAGACTTATGACAAACGAAATAAACTCTTAGTCCCAATGATGTATAAAACATTGTCGGTTTCTGTTTCATTTGGTCTCAGTAATTATTACCATCGTACTGAATATTTCGGTTCGTTTTATTACAGAGGCCACTACATCGGTGATTTGTTTTTTCGCAGATAAAAGAATCATCGTTAATCATTCAAGTAAATAGCGACAACAATTGAAGCAATGTGTTTATTTAGTTTATGGCGTAATATAACTGACTATATCCTTAAAAATTCCAATATTGCAGTCAAAGAACAACATGTTTAAGCTATGTTGACGGTTTGACGATTTTATTTGCCATTTTGTTAATAACACCTTGTATAAACGTGTTTAGTTTCAAAATTCCGACAAAATGATTTGTGGTGGCGCATCTTCTGCAACAGCTGTGTTCTGATGAAGATCACAAAAAATTTCTTCCTTCGGCGAAGAATTATATTGAAGGAAAGGAGGGGAGCCCGCCTGCGGACGTAAAAGTTTATTCAAAGAGTTCGCAAATCGTTAATGGCACTTATCATTTTTTGGCGGTATGTTTAAGCCATCTGATGTACAATTCTTAGGTAAAACATGACGGAAAGCTCTGGCATATTCGTCTGCACGGAGCCTTGCCTTGTTATGGCGGTGAACAAAAGGTTGTTGGTCACAAAGTCGCTGCTGACGTCAGACCAATTAAATTAATGAACGACCAGGGACCCTCCAAGTCGTTAGGCTGAAGTGTGTTTCGAACCTAGGGTCTCCCGTAAACGCAGAGAGGATGCTGGTCCACCAATTAGTGACTGGTTAACAGTTGGGAAAATTGGATCAATTGCGCTGCTAACTTAAGCAAACCTATGGCTTTAACCATCGATTCCGTCTTTGCTGACCCCAGGTCACGGTGGAGCTAGGGGTCATTCGTGTTTATTTAATAGGGACGAATCTATGCGATCTCTACGGGTCTCGGCGACCCCAGAATCCAAGGCATGAATCATTAACCACGAGCATGGCAGCGCAATTAATGCCCAAAAAGGGTTGCACAAACTAGCCCAACAGTACACAATCACCCATACGTATTACGCATATTTACACGGACCAAAGACTAATCCGCGAATGGAATTGGTGGGTGACTTCACTTTTTTCCGACAAAGAGTACCCTTGAGTGCGTGTGCCTTCTCCAAGTGACGCCCCGTCCATGGCACCTGGATAAATCGCATTTTTTGTGCCGCGCGTTTCGATGACGACGAGATGAAAGCGGACCACCTTCTGCTCATTCTTCAAAGGCCCCTGGAAGTGGCGCGACGACTGCAGACGTCGAGGGGAACAAAAACGTAGAGGCGGAAAAAGCCGCGCGGAAGGTCGTCTCGACTTTTTAATCGGCGCTTCAAAGAGCTCCCGGGACCGTTCCACGGCACCTCACCCTCCCCTCCCCCAGCCACGCGAGCGTGAAAAACAACCCTCGGGGAAGTGAAGGTCATTAATACGGCTGGTGCAGTCCCGCCAATCACCGCCTCTCCATTGGCTGTCGTATTCCCGACGGATAACAGGTGGCTTCTTCCTCCAGTGAAGCATTGCTTGATTGGTCTGGGAAGTTCCGAATGGATTTAAGAACAGCAATATTAACAGTCCAACGTTTGTTTCGTTTATCGATTTGTAGGCTGCGTTTGTAGAAATGTTGTATTCTGTGGTTCCATCGAGTTTGCTTTGCACCGTTCTTGGCGTTACTAAATGTTTCGACTCAGCTCGAAAACAATTCTTTCTGGGAACGGTCACACAGGTGAAATGTAATATTAAATGTCGCAACGGAACAACACGCCAATCAAACGTGCATTAGGCAGGAAATGTTCCCGTATTCGTCATCTGTAACAATGGTGGCAGATGTTTTGTGATTTGGAGTCTGATTTTACGCGATACCCTCGGGTTATAATGGACCTAAAAGACCGATGCAAACCACAAAGTCGATTCCAACTGGTTTATTTCAAGCAAATCGGACCCATTAACTCCAAATATACGGGCGTTGATGAAAGGGAAATTTTTTGACCGCGGAAGTGTTTGAAGCGTTGGTGAGCGGCGTTGGGAAAAAACGTATGAACAGCTTCAATCGACAACGTTTTGCGTTGGGGCTGTTGATCCCTCTCGCGACATCAAAGAGTTTGACTGAGGAGGTCCCAGTCTGCAGGAGATTATATTTCACTTGGCCCTTCGAAAGATTCGTTTAATTTATTGGTGAATCGTTGACGGACAGACTGCGGGTGTTAAGAAACGGACGCTTTCAATAATCAACCCTATGAGCCCCAAACCCTGAATTACCGTCAACGACGACTACTACTACTACAAATACTACTACTACATCCACTACTACTCCTCCTCATCTTCTTCGTCATGGCTTAAACAAAATTCTACTACTACTACTACTACTACTACTACTACTACTACAACTACTACGACTTAAAATCCTTCTCTTCCTCCTAATACTGCTACTGCTACAGCTACTGCTACTGCTACTACTACTACTGCTGCTACTACTACTTCTACTACTAATACTACTACTTATACTACGAATTCTACTGCTACTTCTACTACTACCACTGCTACTCCTACTTCTACTACTTCTACAACCAATAAGCCTCCACCTGCTCCTTCTCCTACACCACCACCACCATAATCACTTCTAATCACCATCGCTTACACAACCCCTTCTTCCTCCTTAACCAAAACCTCCTAAACCCACTCCTCCATTAACTCCTCATCCTTCTAATTCGTGAGGATTTTGAACAGATGTTGGCGTCCACAGAGGCCCCACCTGGTTTCTCACAAACAGATCGAGATGTTGACGGCTAATGATATTGTCAATGCCCTATGTTCATTCGGCAATCCTGGATTTAACATCTTTTTCCAAGGAATCGCAATCAACGGAACGAATCCGTTTCAAAATTTTAAACATTATTCGAGACGAGTAAAGAGTTGTCGCTGTTGTTGAAAAATCTTCTCTGGCAAATGACTATACTTCTTCTTCTGCAACTAACTGGTCTGCCACTCGCGGGCCAAAAGCAACAAGAAAATACTTTCAAATAAAATAATGATTACGGTTGTCGGTAAAGTCGGAAAGTAGCGGCATCCCGACAGAGCCGTTGCCGATGCCGATGCGCTCAGCGTAAAAGAGAAGCGAAAAAATATACACTTTTTTTCGAAAGCGACCAACTGTAAATAATTGCCTTTATTGGAGTTGTCACAATATCAGCAATTTTGAAAATTTGTTACTCGTAACACTGTTTAACAAGGAGGCCCAGACCTTTTTGCTCGCTGAACTCAAGACGAAAAGCGACGAAGCTATCTTTAAATATGTCCCCTGGTTTGAAGAATCAACTCGAGTTTAGCCTCTGTCGGACACAGTGAAGCTTCTTCTTCTACTACTACGTCTTCTTGTAATACAACTACGTCCACTACTACTTTTATCACTACCACTACTCCAACCACTACTGCAACTCCTGTTTCTACTACTACTACTACTACTACTACTATTACTACCACTACTACCACAAATACTACTACTACTACAACTACTACCAGTTTGGAATAGTGGCGTCATTGTGTCATTGAGTTCCATTAATGTCAAAATGTAATTTACAATTTCACAGAAAGAATCGAAGCGTGGGCGCGATAATGATTTCCCCTCAAAATTGGTGTTTAATTTGAATTTGAGCAAGGAACGCGAAATTGACAACGCTTTACTATGTCTTCTAATGCTTATAATACTTATAATAATAATAATGATATTTGTGATACTACGGATACTGCAGCTGTTACAATTTCAGCTTCTTCTTCTTTGCTGAGCGTATCTTCTGCTATAGGATTCGACGGCTTAATGAATAGTTCACGAAAGAGAGAGATATTTAAAAGTGATTTAACGATTCACTCGCTTCAGCTATCATCTTTTCCATGTTCTGCTTCATAATTAACCTTGATTAATTATTCACTAATAAAAACTACATCAAATAACCGTAGATCCTTAACGCGTGGCCAAAGGCCCATATTATTGTACCACATTGAGCCACATTGCTGAGGGTATCTTCTGGGATAGGATTCGACGGCTTCATGAATCGTTCGTGAAAGAGAGAGGTATTTGAAAGTGATGAAACGATTCACTCGCTTCAGCTATCGTCTTTTCCATGTTCTGCTTTATAAAACACTTTGATTAATTGTACACGAATGAAAACTTTGTGAAGTTTTTCGTGGAATGGCGGTCATCAAATGACCGTCGATCCTTAACGCGTCGCCAAAGGCCCATATTATCGTGCCGCATTGAGCCTCTGAAAGGCTGTTATCGTCGTATTGTGGCCAGAATTCAACGCCCAAGTAGACAAGAGCAATTTGGCTTGGGACAGAATGCATTTGGCTTTGAGTCAGACGCAGTGAGTCCATTTTTGGACACCAGAAGCGATGACGTAGTGCAGAGAACACGGGAGAAAAACATTATTACTATTATGGAAGTACTGTCTACTTCCCATCAATCCGTTTCGTGGAGGCGTCTGGAAAGTTGTGCCGAAAAATAAGTCCGGAATCAATTTGGGCACGCCTGTGACATCCTTGGACAGCATGAATCATCTGACAGCTTTGCCAATAGCAGAGCGCAATTCCCAACTGAAAATGACACCTCTAGGCCATCTTCGTTCCGCCAGGATTGCAGGAAATGCAACAGTAGAAGTGAGGGTATTTCTCGAAATGGATAAAATATTCGGAAAGTGTTTTAAAAAAGAGAGTTATTATTAACTCGGCGGTTCGGTTGGCGGCACGAAGCCGACTTGCCGACGCGGTGTGTTGGTGAGAGATTTGTAGATTGGATGTTGTTGTTTTTTTCCATTAAAACAACACTGCCTCAAGAAAGCAAGAAAGAAAATTCAGTGACTGGCTGTATTTCGTTGGACCAGCTTTACTTGAATGGCAGATTGGCAGGCTGCAGTTGTGTGACTCATTTGGAATCGGTAATTTAAAAATGGAATCGATTACATGTGGCGGAAATGACCACTTTGATCACGAATTGCGAACTAACAGTAGGAGGGAAGGATCCAGATTCCGTGCATTAATTGTTCTCAACAAGAGAATAGATTGAACAATCTTAAAACTTGGCTGGTCTCAAATGGCGAAGAAATATGACACGCGCTGTTTACTAATAATAATAATATCAATGTAATAACTCGGGCACGAAAACGATTTTCAAAAAAAGGTTATGCTACTCCTTGTGAAACCTCATGTGGAGAAAATAAAAATGTTGGCAAATAGCGAAATGGCGAATTGTAGCGACATGTGTGTGGCATTTCTTGTGCGAATTCAACATTCTAGCCTTCGTATTGGTCGATCGAGTTATTGATCGTTATATGGAGACAGTAAAAGAATTACCCGAAGACGAGTTTACTGCGCTTTGCTGTGGGGCCGCTATACAATAGGGCGTTCTTGAATGCATAGATTTTCACCGTGGACTGACAAAAATCTGTCAATCAAAATGAGCGTGAATCATAAAACCAAGCCTGCATGCTATTCGCCTCGTTCGAGCTGCGAGATCATACTGAACGCACGTAGTACTGACCTGATGTTAGTAGCAATTATATATCCTGATTATATTGGTTATGAATTTAAAACTTGACTAGAATATCTCGGAGGTGCAAACAATTTCTACTAACTTCATCAGACATTAACCAAGAGCAGATTTCGACAAATGACGGATTGGGAATCCTTATTAATATGATGAAGAAGAGGAGATTGATTATGAAGGGTGCATGAAAAGAAGGGGATAATATCCAGTATGACGAGAAGGATAAGGAGTTCGCTGGGGATATGGAAAGAAGTTGAGGTCGAATGACTGCCAAAATCAATCTAAGACGGACGTTTTACCAGTTCGTTCAGGCGAGGTGTAATTTTGGTCAACCGGACATAAATGGATGAAGTTGCACTACGCGAAACGGAAGTCTTCTGATCAACGAAAATGAACATTAATTGTCCGTTTGTTTACACAGCCAACGCATTTATGGTGCCTCTGCGACCCAAATGTTAAATGTTTTCTTTGTGGGCTGGTACAACACTTGATATGTCCTGTGGAATGCCTTGACGCATACTACTCGCATCGGAAGATACGAAAGTCAGGTTTCATGACTCTATAGCCACAGTGGCAGAAGGCCTTTCTCACCATTTCGTACTATCCTCAACCGTTTCGCGTCTATCTGAACACTAACCCTGCTAAGATTCAAACCCTTGGTATCGGACGACACGAAAGCTTTCCGATAGATGAAGCACTTAAGCACTCTTTGAATTCAATGATAACCTATGTCTTATGCGATGCCCCTTAATCTCATGTTTGTTGGGTTCGCTTATCAATGAAGAGAGTTAAGTGGAGCCCTATGTCGACCTTGAACACTTCGTTCATTCATTCACACTTTCTAAGATAACGTCTGCCGTGATTGCGATTCACAATTCACGTGTTTATCAATATAAAGAAAATTTTATCCTCAGCGTTAGAGTGAGATCATCATCGAGACACAAAATAGGGACATCCATTATTTTGGCACCAACATGGCGATAGTGTTCCGCAACCAGGCTATGAAATTAAAGTATGTAAATGAGGACGACGCCGAATTAACGAAAAGATTAACCGCACCATTTCCTTTATTGATATGAAACACATGTTTAGGCGTCGAGTATTTTCGGCGTTTTTCGTCCATGTCGGACTCCAGCTAGTGTTCGAATCTTAAGAATATTATTTATACTAGACCTTCATCTTTGGCCTTCGTGCTATCCAGATTTATTACAAACGAAAGAAACTCTTAGTCCCAATGATGTATAAAATACTGTCTGTTTCTGTTTCATATGGCCTCAGATATTATTTCTATCGTACTGAATATTTGGGTTCGTTTAATTACAGAGGCCACTACATCGGTGATTTGTTTTTCATAGATGAAAGAATCATCGTAAATCATTCCAGTAAATAGCGACAACAATTGAATCAATATGCTTCTTTCGTTTATGACGCAATATTAATGACCAAATCCTTAAAAATCTTTATATTGTTTTCAAAGAACAACACGTTTAAGCTATTTTAATGGTTTGATTATTTTATTTGCCATTTTGTTTATAACACCTAGTATAAGCTTGTTTAGTTTCAAAATTCCAACAAAATGATTTGTGGTGGCGCATCTCCTGCAACAGCTGTGTCTGATGAAGATCACAAAAAATTTCTTCCTTCGGTGAAAAATTATATTGAAGGAAAAGAAGGAAGCCCGCCTGCGGACGTAAAAATATTGTCAAAGAGTTCGCAAATCGTTAATGGCACTAATCATTTTTTGGCGGTATGTTTATGCCATCTGACGTACAATTCTTAGGTAAAACATGACGGAAAGCTCTGGCATATTCGTCTGCACGAAGCCTTGCCTTGTTATGGCAGTGAACTAAAGGTTGATGGTCACAAAGTCGCTGCTGAGGGTGATGCTCTTTCATACTTTGACGTATAATTTCTCACAATTCTGGATTTTAATTATCAATGATTTCCGTTGTTATTGAATATCTATTATACACTCTCAATCAATAAATCATTCCCAATACTCTTTATCCACGAAATGCAGTGTCGTTTTCTGTTGCTTAGCGTACTTATCAAAATTGGTTTTATCTAAACGCGGTCCCAATTATTTAACAATAAAGAACCTACAATAAGTACCCTCTTCAAGATTGGCGACATATAGGATTAGCGTGTAGGCGTTGTGGTTACATGCCTCAAAATCAAACCTTTTTGGGGGATAACCTGACAATAAATGTAACAGGTGGTGTCCCATTCTGGAGTCGAACCCTACGTTGATTCAAATGTTGACCCTGGATTGTAATTGCTTGAAAGGGCAAGTTGCTTGATGGTGTAGTTGTTAGCAGCATCGTTCCTGTAACACTGTAGACGCCAGATGTTAGCATTTTCACCGCAACCGCCCATGACGACTGTTTCGCCCAAATTTGCATTCGGACCAGGTCGAATCAAGTCAGTCCGGCACAACTATGCGTCGACCACGCCTGGTATTGTTTACACCCGAACATTAGCTGGCGGTTGTTCACTTTTCGTGTGTTTAAACATTGAGAATTAATTAAATTTGCACGAAGCTACGGGTCACCTCAGGTCAACAACATAATGCGGGAAAGTAAATCTCGTTATTTATTTATGCGGCCTTGAGGAGGAAGGACGCTGGGATATTATTATTTCTTGGACTGTTTGATATCATGAAATTGGTTAGAAATGTTGTAATCACAAATAAATCCGGCGTAGCGTATCAAAAAATAGAAAAAAATTGTTGGGCATTCTGGAGACATACGCGAAGGCTTAAATGAAGTCTACAAGGAAACGGAAAGTAATTATGATCATAATGTCTGCTGACAGACACGCGTAAGTCGGTAATTCTTGTTCTTTTTAACTTATTTGGATTCTTGGATATAGTCTTTCGGCAACTGTATATCATTAATTAATAGCCACGATCACCACGAATACTGTTGTAGCGACAACTAATACCGATTTTGCCACGACTACGACAGCGACTGTTGGTGCACTCCAAGTTCAACCAATCGGCTTTTAGATAAAACCGCGCATTTTTGACAACACAGTGGACGTACACGTTCCCGTGAAAACATGTACCCGATTGTTACCATAAAGACCGCTTTAGCGGCTCGAGACAATGTGTGGTTCGCCTATGCAGGTCTTATTTAAAACTATATCAAGAAGTTTGCATGAGCTCTACAAGACCTGGGCTTACCTAGCCGAGGCATACTATAGGAGTAACCATTTTTACTCTCGTGTTTGCGTCCACTCTCATCATCACGCGAAATCGCATGATTGCATTCGTTAATAGCAGCAGCGTGAGGAATGGATGAGAGAGATGCTGTGGGCTTCTGAGGGTACAGCTTTGCGAAACCAAATGAAAACGGGACCATGCCATCACTGTGGTCTGAATAATCGATAGAAATGTGTGACTGATTGGGGTTAATCTTGATGCTACGCGGGATTTGGTAAGTGGACTCTTCAAAGTCCGATTGGTCGCAATCTGAGTTGACCGAGTTCGACTGTAATAGACAAAATAGAACGGCTACTACCTGTACATAAGTAGAAAGGTTACTTTAAACAAAACTTAGAACAGAAGGCAACTTAACACAAAAAGCGCATTCGGTGGTATCTTACCATGCATTTTAGAAAAAAGGTGTTATCACCTGTGGGAAATAGGCAGTTTGAAGGTTTATAACAGTTTCCAGCACCACGTTTTGAATCAATAATAAAACCTACCGAGTGCGTTTTCGTAACCGCCGAAGCAGACCGACCACGGGTTTGAGCTATTGAAAGAAAGTCAATAAAATAATTCGATGATGTAGATTTCTTCTTAAAATACCACCTACCCCGAGAGTTAGAGGCGCTTCTACTTCTGCTGGGAGTGGTTTCGCTAGTCAGCACCGCTTTCGTCTACAACGAACACATTCGGGGGTTTTCATTTTTGCCAGCCTCCTATTGGCTAATGCAGGTTCCTTCAAGTTCGAATTTCTTATTCAAATCAAACACACATTTTGGATGGAAACCTATTGTCTATTTATTGATGTATATATAGTAATTGCTCAACAATTTATGAATATATTGCACGCCTACAGACTTCGATTGTTTTGGTTAAATATTCCATGACATTTCGACATAATCGAGGCAATAACTCGCTAAATTTTGCCTTCCAAGGTTTCAATTGTTTTTCATAAACTCTATATTTGAGATTGGCCAAAGGAAAATAGTCCAAAGGCTTGCAAAATCGGTTCACTAAATATTTAAATAAATAAACCCTTGCAATTTGGGTCTTTAATTAGAATTGGAAAAACGATTTGGTGTGACCAACAACGATATAAGACTTCGCTGTCTAGACAATAAAACGGTAGTCAATGATTCGATACCGCCGTCAGCTGATGCGGTGTCTCTAGGTTTTACCTCGCAAGATTCAGACCTGTCAGAGCAACTGGAAACAGGCACTACTACTACCACCAATACTACAACTACTGCTATTACTACTACTAACATTAATACTAAAACTACTGCTATTACTACTACTGCCACTACTAATATTACTACTACTACGACTACTACTATTATTGCTACTACTACTACCACTAATAATACAACTATTACAACTACTAATATTAATGCTACTACCACTAATACTATTATTGTTACTACCACTACCACTAATAATACAACTATTACTACTAACATTAATGCTACTACCACTACTACTATTATTACTACTACCACCAATACTACAACTACTGCTATTACTACTACTAACATTAATACTAAAACTACTGCTATTACTACTACTGCCACTACTAATATTACTACTACTTCGACTACTACTATTATTGCTACTACTACTACCACTAATAATACAACTATTACAACTTCTAATATTAATGCTACTACCACTAATACTATTATTGTTACTACCACTAATAATACAACTACTAATATTAATGCTACTACCACTAATAATATTATTGTTACTACCACTACCACCAATAATACAACTATTACTACTAACATTAATGCTACTACCACTACTACTATTATTACTACTGCCACGCACAACGATGTCAATTCTTGTGGTGGAATGCGCGATGAAATTTGGACGTAATGACCCAACCAAAATGAAATTCGCAATATCAATGGAAGATAATTCGGCATCCAATCTGGGTGTGTGTCTTCAAACCATCTCAGGCGATGCCTGCTAACGTCTGCCTGGCCTTTAAGCGATCGAATGACTCATTGCGAGAAAATTGTATCCAGGCCTACTTTCAGCCAATCAGACGATAGCCTGCCATTTTACCTCTCTCTTATTGGTTACTCTACTCGGCACAAAATAATAAATAGGAAAAATTAGAAACATGGAACGTCAAATTGGCGCCTACATAAAATGACCCGAAATTAGCCATCCACAGTCGCCGTGGTGAAAAGCGGATCTTTTGAAAATAAACGTGGGTGTGGTGATTCATGCCAATCATAAACAGCTCCAAGTATACGCGTAATGAGATCACAATTAAACACCACAGAGCATGCGCCTACCTTGCCGTCAACCTTCTCGAACACATAAACCCTCTCCTTTGAGTAGTAGGAGGAGGAGGAGGTTGGAGCATGCAAGTCTGGATTTCGAGCAGCATGACTGGACTGGGCTCGTCGGCTAGAGGCGTTTCTGGTGTTTCTGGAACGTGATCGATCACAGTTGGTTCGTGGGAGGTTGGCAGATGGAATGGGGGGTTTCGATCTGGCGGCATCCTCAGTTTCTGCATTCGAGAAGTGCTCTGAAAGTTGGAATTATCGATTAGCCCACGTGAAGCGGAAAGGTTCACAGACACACACAAGGGGACTGTGTTCAATCTGTGTGGGACCAGCCCACGATAGGAGCCAATCAGGGTGTCTCTCGCATTGTGCTGTAACAAGAAGTGCGAGGTCCATGCGTTCGAGGCAGCACACGCACGATTGACCGAAAAAAACAAAGGGATATGAAATTTACCCTTTCTTTCGGAAACGCGGTTTTTCTGGTTGTCTGGGAGCATCGTGACAACACGCATTATCAGGGATTCGCCGCATTCCTTGATGCAATCAACCGCATCTTCGTGGCAGGATTTGCTGACATCATTCCCATCGATCTGAAATTGAAAACACGAACGCAGCCAATCACTGGAGTCCTTTAGAAGATAGCCAGGTTTCATGGGATGTGTGATCGATTGTTGGGCAATTAGCGCGGTCACAGCCACCTCCCCATAAGACGACACTGTAGGGGACGCTACTACTACTATTACCAAGAGTAGACAATGCCACGAAGCAACATGTGAATTGTAGAAGTTGTGAACGATAACTACAAATGAATGCCTCCTTTAAACAAATCAAAAACGCACCTCAATGACAAAATCACCCTCTTTAAGTCCGACACGATCAGCCGGTCCATCGGGAAGAATCGACGAAAAATATTGATTCGAAGGCGCTCCGCCAATGGCATTTCGTCGGTGACCTTGAAGGGCTTCACCTGAACGATAATCGATTGCTATTTGTACCTGATTATGTGCAATTTGTATTAGTTATATTATCAGAACGAGATTTTCATGGAGTGTCCCATTTGAAGTACACCTTTACCACACATGTGATTCCAAAGATATCGACGAAAATGTGGAAATTATTTCGACCCCCAATCTTTCTACTCTCTAAAGTACCATAAATATGTGATCTGTTCAATCGTTGTTAACTTTAACCAATCCCCCAATTCTCCGTTTCTGTCACCGAAACAGTACCTTCCTTTCACAATCGATTCATTTCATAATTTTATCGATTTTCGAAGTGACCTATCGGGCTCCATTATCTGATCGGCACTACAGCAAATCTAGTTTACATGGGACACTTTCGACCCCCGGGGCTATAAAAAATAAAATTCAAACATCATAATCATCATCACCACTATCATCGAAACAAAGGACTTGCGTGGAATTCCATTCAATACGAAGCCGAAGCCATCCTTTGCCCTTCGAATCGCGACGGTTCGAGCGTAGCGCGTCTTGATTTCGGGTTCGCTTGGGGCAAAACAAAATCGAGCGGTTGTTTCAAATAAACCAATCACAACACATAATGCGCGTGTACAATCGCACCATAACATTGGGAAGAACAAAGACGCGGACGCAAGAGCGATTAAAAACATGTTTCCCTGAAGCATTCTCCTGGTAGAGGTTCGTTTGTGTTTCCATGAGGACTACTCTTGCGAATTGTAGTAGTATGGAATGCAACTTGCGAAAAGCGCTCGTCTTCACCAAATCACGCCTGTCTCGTGGAACCTTATTTTTTGGTGCAAGCGACGATTGCTTGGGGCTGCTTCACGACCAACATGTTCAAGGTCGTTGACACCTTCAAATCTGGTCAGCATAATCATTCAAATAAAACACCATTTTTTTGGACGATTATCATCTGCTTATAGGTTCATGTCAGTAAAGTGTCTATAATTAATGAATAATATATGGAATATTAAAAATATATCAGATTATTTATTTCCGGAAAACCATGTTCTAGAATGATCGTTTGTCTTCAATTCTTGCACCTAATGGAACATTCTTCATGTGTGGACATTGCGTCGATCACTGATTTCCCACGCAACAGCGATATTAGTTTTAGTCGCATGGCCACATCTGGAAGCGTAAAAGCAATTGGCAATTGCAATATATCATTTGACTCTACACCATGTAAATCGCTATATACAGATGATTTTCCATTCAAAATGGGTGCGTAATTTGAATTTGAAAAATAAAATCGAACTTTAAAGATACTGTACTTTCGTCTGGCATCAGCCATTGGGTGAAATTAAGGGACACGCGTTCGCCTATTGGCCCACTGTCTTTAATGTTACCGAATGACACCCATCAATAAATGAGGCAGTTCTGGTTAATTATCTCAAAAAACGTCGCCTTCTTCGTGCCTTGGTGGGGTTAACTGGCGACACAGATCACTTTTCTGATCCTGTTTCGCATGATACGCACACGATCACGCATCTACGCGGTGGAATCCACCAAGACACCTGACTCGTCTGCTGCGGTGATTGGCTCCTTCAAGGAGACTGACCCTTCAAGGAAACCAGTTCAGACGGGCGCTGACAACATCGGAGTACAAGGCGAAAGTTTCACGAAGTAGAAGTAATTCTAGATACTTTAATCGATGCGTCATCATGACAGGGTTTATTCTCACATAATCTCATTGAATGTTGCACTGGATGACGAGAATTCTCGACGGGTACCTGAAATTAGCAAAACACAGCTCATTGCGCACGAGAAGACTTCTCCATAAACGCATAAAACTAATTGACAGGTCCTGTGAGATTGGAGGTGAGATTGGATTTTTTAGGCATTCATTCCCCTACAAAGACTACATTGAAGTACTTAACATTGACCACGCTCTTCTGTCTGGATAAAGTGATTACCAGACACTAGACTCTGCGTTTATTCAATGTGTCTCGGCTAATATGACCTTGAACCATGGAGGGATTTAGGGGAGGGGGGGTAGCGTCAATTATGCCCCATTTGCGTGAATTTGTCCTCGAGAATTGGCGGTGAGGGGTCATTTACAGATTTGATGGAAGATAGCTCACCCTTTGGCAGAAACGTGCCTCTGGGTATTGGTGTGAATCCGACGGTCTGGTATCCGTTTCCGACGCGACAAGGAAGCTTCGAGGGCTTCCCGAAATGGGTCACGAGGCCGTCTTTGGCCGCGTCGTCTAGGTGGACGGTCGTCCGGAAGTCAGAGAGGCTGGCCGATGGCGACGCCGGCCGACTTATCGACCCGACGACCGAGGTGCAACGCGACGGGGTTAGACCAATCACATTCAGGGCACCGCGCGGACCGTTCACGGTTGGTCGGCGAGCTGTGTTGTAGCTGGGGTTTTCTTTGATGGCCACTGCGGACACAATGATACCAGGTCTTTCAAGTTTGAGTATTCTTTTCGAATTCAATTTTAACACCCCTTTTGAAGGGAATAGCATCATGTGTTTATTCGTGCGTATAGCCGAGGGTCTACTATTTCTGAATAATGCAATTGTTTTGATGGCCACTGCAGTTTTGAGTATCCTTGTTTGTTTTTGTGAAATTTACGACGCTGCCGATAATCGTTTGTCTTCCATTCTTGTCACAGTCTGAAATTGCCTCTGGTCTATCGGCAGGTGACATTGGCGTGATCAAGAAATCAAAGATCCACCAGAGACACAGAGAACGCCGGTAACCTTAGGTAGGCGTCTTTCGCCGGCAAACAAATCGTAACGCCATAGCCACGTGAGCAAATTTCATTAACGTCGCGTTACTGCCGAGCGATTCTAAGCCTCCTCCTACTCATACACTCCTTTCCTCCTCCTCCTCCTCCTCCTCCTCCTCCTCCTCCTTCTTCTTCTTCTTCTACTCCTCCTTCTTCTCAACCTCCTCACCCCCACTACCTCATTCCCCTCCTTCTCCTCCACCAGAATCAAAAGAACAGGAATGTCCGTCAGAACGTACTCACATAGCCCCCCCCCAGCGACCAAGTTAGTCTGGAAACTCAATTTTCACTGATGAAGCCTGTTCATACGCCCAAAACTGACGAAGAAGGTGTGTGTAAATATAAAGATATTAATTAATTAATCGTACCAATGAACCAATGTTGCCATCTACCAAAAAAGACGAATTTCAACGCCAATTCAATCCGTTATTCTATCGGGATACATAACCGAAATAAATCGGTCTTCATTCACTATGCTGATCCTCAAATATAAAATCGTGAATGCATCTTACGTGAGAGCAGGTTTCGGTTATTTCAACACGCCATTCAATACCCTGCATTCACACGAGTATCGAAATGAAGGCGTCATTACTCACACGTCCTTCCGTGAACCAATCACACGCAGCCTTAATCGAAAGATATGCAATTGTCTTTTTCGCGAATAACTCACGATAGCTCGATAAAACCGCTGAAATAAATTTACAAAAAATAGACCCCCCCCCACAACAAAACGTTCACCAATCACCACGCAATCACAAATTCCCGTAAACCTGATTGGTCTACGGCGGCAATCTCGAAGAAAAGGAATACACAGAATAATGTCTGTAATTAATTGTGTCACTGCCAAACAGCTGATTGAAGACCACACATTAGCATAGCAACAAGAAGGCCAGACGCAAACGTGGCTGCTTGATTAGCATGCAAGAATCGATGGGGGTGTTGGTCGTGGATCCGAAGTACTCCGGAGAAAAACGCTCTTTCTCATAGTGCACATTTACTGGGTTTCAAGGTCACGTGGGTGTTGTTATGTGAAACGTGAGCTCCGGAAGCACGCGGCGGTAAATACGCAAATGTTGCCAATCACAGGTTAGACCAGGACTACTGAGAAAAGGGCCTTACCAACGTCGTCGTAATTGAAGGTTCGCAAGATCTCGACGAGTTCGTTACGGTTGGTGAGGAGGGCATACTCCAGAGCCGTCTGGTTGTCCTTGTTCACCTGGAGAGGGTCGGCACCTCGAATTAGGAGGTGGCGAAGGCAGTCGCTGGATTCGCTTTTGACACAGACGTGAAGGGGAGTCTGGTCATTTTTCGTGCGAGCATTCAGGTCAGCTCCGTAGGCCAGCAGGTTTTCGAGGTGGTGTAGGCGGTTCGCTTTGCAGGCCTAGAGAGACACCGAGGCACATTGATCAGTGGAACAAGAGGCGGGTTTGAAGAATAGGATGACAGCGAAGTCGAAGAAGAGGCGGTAGAGGTAGTAAAAGAACTAGACGAAGAATACGATGACAACGACGACAGCTAAGAAGAAGACGACGTCGAAGAACGAAGAAGAAGAAGAAAAAGGCGGTAGAGGTTGTAAAAGAGCTAGACGGAGAATACGACGACAACGACAGCTAAGAAGAAGAAGAAGAAGAAGAAGAAGAAGAAGAAGAAGAAGAAGACGACGACGAAAAGGCGGTAGAGGTAGTAAAAGAACTAGACGAGGAAAACGATGACAACGACAGCACTGAAGAAGAAGAAGAAGAAGAAGACGACGACGACGACGACGACGACAGCTAAGAAGAAGAAGACGACGACGACGACGAAAAGGCGGTAGAGGTAGTAAAAGAACTAGACGAGGAAAACGATGACAACGACAGCACTGAAGAAGAAGAAGAAGAAGACGACGACGACGACGACGACAGACGACGACGACAGCTAAGACGAGAAGAAGAAGACGACGACGACGACGACGACGACGACGACGACGACGAAAAGGCGGTAGAGGTAGTAAAAGAACTAGACGAGGAAAACGATGACAACGACAGCACTGAAGACGAAGAAGAAGAAGAAGAAGAAGACGACGACGACGACGACGAAAAGGCGGTAGAGGTAGTAAAAGAACTAGACGAGGAAAACGATGACAACGACAGCACCGAAGAAGAAGAAGAAGAAGACGACGACGACGACGACGACGACGACGACAGCTAAGAAGAAGAAGACGACGACGACGAAAAGGCGGTAGAGGTAGTAAAAGAACTAGACGAGGAAAACGATGACAACGACAGCACTGAAGAAGAAGAAGAAGAAGAAGAAGAAGACGACGACGACGACGACGACAGCTAAGAAGAAGAAGACGACGACGACGAAAAGGCGGTAGAGGTAGTAAAAGAACTAGACGAGGAAAACGATGACAACGACAGCACTGAAGAAGAAGACGACGACGACGACGAAAAGGCGGTAGAGGTAGTAAAAGAACTAGACGAGGAAAACGATGACAACGACAGCACTGAAGAAGAAGAAGAAGAAGAAGAAGAAGAAGACGACGACGACGACAGCTAAGAAGAAGAAGACGACGACGACGACGAAAAGGCGGTAGAGGTAGTAAAAGAACTAGACGAGGAAAACGATGACAACGACAGCACTGAAGAAGAAGACGACGACGACGACGACGACGACGACGACGACGAAAAGGCGGTAGAGGTAGTAAAAGAACTAGACGAGGAAAACGACGACGACGACGACGACGACGACGACAGCTAAGAAGAAGAAGACGACGACGACGAGACGAAGACAGTAGAGGTAGTAAAAGAACTAGACGAAGTAATGACGATGAGCAACGACAGCACTCGAAGAAGAGGATGACGACGAAGTCGAAGAAGAGGCGGTAGAGGTAGTAAAAGAACTAGACGAGGAAAACGATGACAACGACAGCACCGAAGAAGAAGAAGAAGAAGAAGAAGAAGAAGAAGACGACGACGACGACGACGACGACGACGACGACGACGAAAAGGCGGTAGAGGTAGTAAAAGAACTAGACGAGGAAAACGATGACAACGACAGCACTGAAGAAGAAGACGACGACGACGACGAAAAGGCGGTAGAGGTAGTAAAAGAACTAGACGAGGAAAACGATGACAACGACAGCACTGAAGAAGAAGAAGACGACGACGACGACGACGACGACGACAGCAAAGAATAAGAAGACGACGACGACGACGACGACGACAGCTAAGAAGAAGACGACGACGACGACGAAAAGGCGGTAGAGGTAGTAAAAGAACTAGACGAGGAAAACGATGACAACGACAGCACTGAAGAAGAAGACGACGACGACGACGACGACAGCTAAGAAGAAGAAGACGACGACGACGAAAAGGCGGTAGAGGTAGTAAAAGAACTAGACGAGGAAAACGATGACAACGACAGCACTGAAGAAGAAGACGACGACGACGACGACGACGACGACGACAGCTAAGAAGAAGAAGACGACGACGACGAAAAAGGCGGTCGAGGTAGTAAAAGAACTAGACGAAGAATACGATGACAACGACAGCTAAGAAGAAGAAGACGACGACGACGACGAAAAGGCGGTAGAGGTAGTAAAAGAACTAGACGAGGAAAACGATGACAACGACAGCACTGAAGAAGAAGAAGAAGAAGAAGAAGAAGACGACGACGACGACGACGACGACGACGAAAAGGCGGTAGAGGTAGTAAAAGAACTAGACGAGGAAAACGACGACGACGACGTTGCCGAAGAAGAAGATGACGTGGACGAAGAAGCAGAAGATGCTGAAGTAATGTCGCGATTGTTCGAAACACAGATTGGTTGTCAGGCGTGAATGAAAACAAGATATCGGAATTACTTGATGAATCTCCTGGAATCCGTTTTCGTCTTGGACCCCGAGAATGGCGTGGTCGTAGAGGAGGGCGTGGGTGCATCCGGCTGTGATGTCAGTTGACACGGCATAGTACAGCGGCGTCAGTCCCTTCCAATCCCTGCAGTTGGGGTTTTGACCAAGGTCAAGTAGGGTCTACGGCAAGTAACGGTCATTGAATAAACCGTTAAAATGATATGTTTAACTTCGATCAATCGACAAAGACCAGCTTTCAAGGAAACTGCAATTACGCCAATTAGTTTCGGGACAACAACTTGCTGTTGAAGGCAGAATATCAAAATGCCACTCAATTACGCTTTTCCAGAGGTATCCTCGTTTCGCCAGGCCTCAAATATTCTGACTTTTACCATCACTAGGCTTTTCGAAGACATATTGTTTTATCATTCAATGCCACTTCACCAGATATGAACTCATCAGGTGACCCCACCCATCTCCTCAAACACATCTCTTCGACCGATGTAAAGGCAATATCGTTTAATAACCACAACCGTAGCGATATATCGCGATTCGGCCATTCCTTATTCCTTCCGGCAACCCGTTCAAGGTCATGTGAGTTGAAATCGAGGGCTGATTAGATACCCTCTGTGAAGGCTTGCAACACACCGCGCAGTAGAGCATTAAAAACGAAAATTAAATTCGTTGAAGAGATATATCTTCCAGGGTACATCATGGCGTGTGACCATTGGTGGAATGATAGGTACAGAAACACTCCCCTAGGCGATCTAAGGTTTTGAACAGGTTTGGGAGCTGCGTTTTTATTTATATAGATCGATGACCTTGAAGAAAGATGGACGGTAGTACTACCTGTATGGCTTCATAATTTCCACATGCGGCAGCTCGGTGCAGAGCGGTGTGAGAATCGCGGGCTCGAAAATTTATGTGCGCCCCACCACCGACAAGAGCCACCAAGAGGTTCCTGGGGTGGAAGCAGGTCGCCGCGACGGTGATTGGTGCTTCTACAAAAGGCAGGGGCCAATAGGAAGTGATTGCCCGCTAGACCAGCATTTGATTGGTGCTCGAGAAGCAGAAATAACCACATTGGTTTAGAGGCTGGATGAAGCGATGTTAACCGATCTGGCGATTAGATTTGGATGTTCGGATCGATGGCGAAATTCTGAGCAGCATTTAGCAGACAGCTGATCACTTCACACAGATCCTCGTGGCAATAACACCGATCTATCAAATGTTTTGTTGGAGTGGGTTGAAGAGAGAGAAACTGAGGAGGAACAAGTGGATGACGGCTTTTCACGCTGACGCAACTAAACTCTGTGAAGACGACGTTGAAGGATTGTTGATAAATTGGTTACAAATGTATTGTTCAAAAACCAAAACCAGTCGAAAACGAAGCCTCCTTTTTCTTAACCAATAACTGCGGTTTGCAGCAAGGCGCAGTGCTATCTCTACTCCTTTTTAACTATTACACGTCTAGCCTTTGGTCCCCTAACGACGTGACACTAATAAAATACGCGGATGACTTGACTTTATGCCTGCGAGACGAATAGTGATTCTCAACAGCTCGGGCAGGCAGTCACTGAGGTACTCGAGCGGTCTTCGGAGAATGGCTTTCTGCTGAACGCATCAAAATGAATCTCCATTGCGTTTTCCCCGAGAGCCGATGTTGACACTCCTGAAATCTCTTCACTCCATAATTTCGCCTCGAGCTCAAAATCAATATTCCTCGGCGTTATTTTAAACCGTCGGTTATCTCGGAGTGATCATGTGGATGCCGTCGCCTCTGTTTCTTAGTTCGCCGGCTCAAACCGGTTCGAGCTCAAACCGTTTCAAGATTTTCTTCTTAATTTCCCTTATTGTATCTTGTTACCGCGAGATTTGTCCTGGCCTTAAAAATTTCCGAATTTCAACTCTCCTTTTTCTAGTGTCCTGCCTATGCTCTCAATCAAAGAGATTGTCGCTCAACACCAATCGCTGCTCGTATATTATACTGAAAGCTTTGGTCCTAGCTTACATTTAATATTATTCTTACGAAGATATAAAAAACATCCAAGCTTCCATAACAGCGTGAACAGAGACTTTCTATGGTTGCACAGCAATCGTGGAAGTATTTAAACAGTAAAGAAACATACCCCCGGTCTTCTTTGACCAGAAATTTGGATCAAATCCCTTCGCGAACAGCTTCTCCATGCCGTGAATATCCTGATTCATGACAAGGTCTATGAAATGATTTTGTGTCACCTTAAAAAAGAGTAATGGGTTAAATGAACAACTAAATAGCACAGAAAACGCATATTGGATATTCGCTTACCCGCAATTTCATCTTCCGAAGCCTCGACTGATGCGAATTGTCTTTGGCGTCATCTCGGCATTTTAGGTGAAGCTAAAAGTAACACGATTCTTAAAATGCCTTTAATTATTTTAAATTTTAATTTAATTATCAGCTAATGATATTGTGGATGATTATGATAAACTAGGACTTGGGTTTTCTCAAGACGAACTTGAGGAGGTGAGAGAGAAAGAGAAGGTGGGTGTGTAGCACCAGAACACCGAGTAGTCTGAGGCGAAAGATCATGAGAAGTGCGAGAAAACCGTGGAGTTTGGGGGTTATGGGGGGTGAGGAAGACGATGGTGTGGGGAATGAGGGATGCCGATGAGAAGGAGCTGAAGAACGAAGAGCAGGCTGAGGAGACGAAGGAGAAGGGCTGGTGTAAGGAGGATGAGGACGATTTTGAGGATGTGATTGCCTACCTCGACCCAGCAGGTCTCCTGGCCAATGCCGGAATCGGGACTGCGGTGCGTCTCCGTGCTGAAATTAGAATCGCCATCATTCGAGTCGGTTTTGAGGGTTCTGTAGAGACTGGGGTAATCCCAAATGGGGCGCTCGTCCTCCAGAAATTTGCCCTTCTTGTTGCCAGTGCCAGGTAAAAAAAGACCGTAATTGAGGGATTCCTCGGCCGTGAGAACGCTGCGAAGCACCGCATGGCGTCGCAGATGACCCACAGAATCCGAAAGTCGAACAACAAAAATATTCTGCAAAACAAAACCGAGAGAATTCTCTCATTACCCAACTGTTTCAGGGGCCTTAGTGCACGAACATGAACATTTCGACTTTTGATACGCCGAGAAACAATTTTCAAGACACGATTTCGTTCAATTTCGTAGATTCAGCTGCATCATATCTCATCGCGGATCATACCATCTAAGAAACGATAATCGGCTGCATATCTGTATTTTGCATCGTGTTCATAGAAAGGTGCCATCGTGTGTTCTTATGATAAAGACACAACGTTTTTGTACATTCACGCCAAAGTTCACAATTTTGATCACTCAATCAACCATTGGTGAGTAATTGCATTTAAAACATCGATATGATGGTTTTTAAGTTACAATTAGAAGACACAAATCACTATTGATATGGTAGATTTGGACCCCAGTAACTTATACAACTGAACAAATTTGTGTTACCTCAAAATCGGTGTTTGGATAGCGCACACCAATTTGAACTGACTGATCTGGCGGAAGCTGTTGATTAATTGTTGCATTTGTTGTCGCCGATCCCGAAGATGTTAGGCTGTGCAGACTGATACGGTCAGCATCGAGGCCCGCAATGTGCTGGTGCGTTCGTTCGACCAAAGCCATTCGCAGCAGCTTACCAAGTAATTTCAATAATCGCAACGGACGGGAAGTTCAAATTACTATAACGTCACCGAACTGAAAAGGATAATTATGTTCCAATAATTACATGATTTCATTAAAAATTATATTATTTCTTTAGAATTTAGATTAATTACAAGAAAACCTCAGAGATTGTGTTTCAGTCTTTCTGAATTAATAGCCACGAATAGCATACCAAAAACACCCCAGAAGCCTATAATTCGAAAATAAGGTTTTTGGGAATAATACATTTATTAACTCGGTACAACAAATCAAGGTGATTAAAATAATCAATGGATAACAGCAGTTGTTGACTTTTTTCCGTAATAATCAACTTAATTGTAATAATTTATGTCTCGAATCTATAATATTTAGGTAGTGTCTCACAAGCTCCTAGTTATATCGTTTAGAAAAATCTGTTATTTTCATATAATTCTTTTTTCATTTGCCCAAAATTAATAATTTAAAAACTTTTCTCCAGTTCAATTCAATTTATTATTGTTATGATTAATCTTATCGGACTCTGATAATAGCAAAATATATTCTTCTGTCCAAGGCATTCGTCATGCCTATATTGTTGTCTCCGCCTTTAACCTCTACCTATACGCAGACCAAAAAACGCACAAAGCAGGCTTGACCTTGCCAAACCGAAGTCAAATTCTCATTCTTAACTCTGCTATAATTTCTTTTAAAGCGCACAAATATTTCTCAACCGTCAACCCTAACCTCCTCATTCGTACATAACAACTGTATTCTCTTTATGCGTACCTTTTGTTAACAATGCAAACCTCCCTTATTTTGGTCCAATCAACACAGGCAAACGGTAATCGTAGATCATGGATACACGTCCCAGGCAGCCATAATGAGGAGACGCATTGAAAGGAATGGATATAATAAGGTGAAAAGTTATAAATGGATGGCGAGGTTATATAGACTTGGGTTAAGAATGGGATGGGTCTTTAAAACGGGAAAACTACGATGCTGGTCCATGAGTTTGGAAAGGGAGGAAGTTGATCAAGTCTCGGCGACTGTGGATCAAAGCAACTGTGTCCTTGTGTGAGGAATCCTGTATTGGCGGAGCGAGTGTGTTGTCTCACTTTAGATGAACCAGATAGCAGTCTTCGCCGTCATAGAAGACGGCCACCCCGTCTAATGGTGGTTGAAACAAGATGGCGTCCTATTGGTGCGCAGTCGACATTGTGTGTCCTTCAAATCCCGCGCGATATCCTGGTAAAACACCGGGGCGTTACATTACCCCCTTCTCAGGTGTAACACTGTCCTCAGTGCTCGTGGAGAGGATGGTCTTGATGACAAGCGAAGGTAAGATCAGTTGCGAAATGAGTGGAGACATGGAAGCGTCGGGGATGCGAGTTTGCATCAAAGAAGTGGTCAGAGAGCCGGATGTCCATAGGAAACGTAGAATGGATACCAAGTATTGGTGGAAAGGGTCGAGACAGTCGTGTATGACGAAAGGTTCGTTACTTCTAACACCAATGTGACGCTATTCCGGTTGTGGGGTTCTGACCTAAGAAATCTGAGACCTTCGCTGGGGGTTTTGTAACGGTAATCGTAGAAGATGGATACACATCCCAGGCAGCCATAATGAGGAGACGCATTGGAATGAAAGGAATAGATATAATGATGCAAACATATATAAATGGATGGAGAGGTAATATAGACTTAGGGTTAAAATGGGATGGGTCTTCATAACGGGAAAACTACGATGCTGGCTTGGAAAAGGAGAAATTTGCTCTAGTCTTGGCGACTGTTGATGAAGGCGGCTGTGTCCTTGTGAGATCCAGTGTGAGGCATCCTGTATTGGAGTGGAGAGTGTTTGGTCTCACTCTAGATGGACCAGATTGCAGTCTTCAACGTCATAGAAGACGGTCACACTGTTTAAAGGTGGTTGACACAAGATGGCGTCCTATTGGCGCGCAGTTGACATTGTGTGTCCTTCATCTCCCGTGTCCTGGTAAAACACCGGGGCGTGTCAATAGTGAGAGTGGGTGGTGGGGATATCTTGGTTTCCATTTGTTGTTGTAATGGTACAACCGCCACCTGATAATAGGCATTTCAAATATAAATTATAAACCAACTTGTATAAATAGATTTGTAAATGAACAGCGCGAATATTGTGTTAGTGTTAATAGTGACGTACCAAGACAGCTATTATCAATGTAGAAAATAAGTTGAATACGAATTCGAAAATATCTAAAGGGATTCCGTTGTTTTATAAAGCCAGTTTAGGATTGAATTCCTGGGACGTCATTTACATCTTACCTTATTTATCTTCACTTTCAAGGTCACGTGCGTTGTTTAAATATATGGAGCCGTGTATAGGAAGGTCAATTCAGCTGCACCCGCATCTTAAACGGTATGTCTGTCATTTTATAACTGCTTCTTTTTTGTTGAGATTTTTTGCTTGATCATCAACATTATAATATTATCCGAGATTGTGGGATTCCTTTTCATGGCTTATGTTTTATATTATACTATAGTAAATCAATTCGTTGCCGTTATTTAGAAAATTGACCACTATTGTGATGGACATTAGAACATTATTCCAAACAAGTAAAAGTGAGTATAAAAGCTAGCCACTGCATTTAAGAATAGAGGAACACTGCAGGACAGAGAGGAGTAACATGCGTGGTTGAGGGTCGGCTAGTTACGAAGTTGAGAGGGCACGGTTGTGTGTGAAGTACGGGGATATCAGATATCGTCTCTACTTCAAGAGCAGGGCAGGGATGAGCGGTGACTTTTCCTTGTTCGGCGTCCTGTTCTGACGTTCTGCCATTATAATCGCCATTTCGTTCGTCAATTCGCGCTGCTATTGACTTTTCTTCAGTTTCGCTGACGTCAATACTCAGATAAATCTGTCGACGTTCGTCCATCGAAGTTTCCTTTAACGGCCTTTTTGATAGGAGCTTTTTTCGTCTTATGCTTCGCTGACGTCGTCATTTTTCAGTATAAAAAGGATAATGTATTACAATTCACACGGTAGCTTACAGGGCGATCTCAAAAGTCCCGGTTTCAAGTCGGCCCAGTCCCGTTGTAAAATATTCTCATCGAGACTAAAACAAAAACTACAAAAGCTATTCGAATTTATTTGAAAGCTTATTGCATGCCTTTTATTTACCTATGGCAAATTATAAAGGAGGTCTACCACCCTTCAGACATGACCCTCGGTCTTCGACGTTGGCTTCGTCTTCCATCAACACTTTGTCAACCTGGTTCGCGTGGGCTAGCTTCGTTACATCATTTACGTCGGCTGAAAAGAAAGAACGTTTCACCTTAGTTTCCCCCCTCTCTCCAGGTGTATCGTTGACAACTTCTTCGAGGGTCTCGCCTGGTTTTAAGGCCCTTTTCCACGTGATTGGCTTCAGATCGTTTTAGCGTCGCAATTTATCAGCTAGGGAGTTGTGACACCGCAATCCACCATCTGTAAACTAGCGGGGTTTATCGCGAAACCAAAATATTCTTCCCCTGTCACGTGGATTCACGGTTGGTTATTGCGTGTCTTCTCCCGTTCGGATGCCCAGAGGCGTCGCTTTCCTTATGTCATCATGGTATTTTAAAGAACCATGACACCCTCGATTCTCCCTCACTGTTCGATATATATAAAGTCTGTCGAGGCTCAAATTCCTGGCGTTTGTTTTCACTTGATTCGCGCCTCCTGGTGCGATGATTGAACCTCAAATAAACCAACAAACAAACCTACTTAAAAGTTAGCAATTTCATTTTGTATTTGTCGTTCACTACTTCCACGGCGATGTTTGGAAAATTCTAGAAGTATTTTGATTCCCCAGTCCTTAAAAGCAGCTACATCAACAAACGAACAATTTTTTGTTTATCAAACAATTTTCCACATCAAACCCACCTCCATGCGTCGGTAGGACATTCTGGTTGCCATGCAAAAAACACGCCATCTTTATTCCAGATTTTGGCGCTCTTTCGGAACCATGTGGAAACATGTTGAAATGGGCCCCCCAGACGCCATCCTTGGTGTTTCTGAAGCTTTCAAACGCGACCCCAATCCGAATAAAGTTCTCTTGGGAGCCGGTGCGTATCGCGACGATGACGGCAAACCCTGGATGGTTCCCGCGGTGAGGGAGGCTGAGGTGCGCGTTAATTCCCGCGGCCTTGACCACGAGTACTTGCCCATCGCGGGATTGGCCGAATTCAACAGGGCCGCTGCTAATCTCGCTCTCGGCGCAAATTCCTGTGTGCTGGAAGGCGGACGTGTAAGTACAGCAACAACTGCCGTGGGTAATTTTTTGAAAGATCGAGAAGAGAAATTGGTATCTCCAAACTGTGTGTTTAGAATGCCACCGTCCAGTGTCTGTCGGGAACTGGTTCTCTTCGAGTGGGGGCTGCCTTTCTCTCGCATTGGGCGCCCTACAGGAACGTCTATTTGCCCCAACCGACATGGCCAAACCACAACACAGTCTTCCTTCACTCTGGCATCAATGTCAACCACTACCGCTACTATGACCCCAAGACATGCGGGCTTGATGAAGCGGGTCTGCTCGAGGACATTTCCGCAATTCCCCAGCGAAGCATCATCATTCTGCATGCATGTGCTCACAATCCAACGGGAGTAGATCCCAATAAAGAACAATGGAAGAAAATTGCCACAATTATCAAAGAGAGGAATATAATACCATTCTTTGATATGGCCTACCAAGTAAGCTACTAGCAATTTTGTCCTCCTCCTCCGCTTCCGCCTCCTCCGCTTCCGCCTCCTCCTCATCCTCAACCTCCTCCTTCTCCCCCCTCCTTCTGCTCCTCCTCCTCCTCTTCCTCCTTCTCCTCGTTTTTCTTCTCCTCCTCCTCCTCCTCCTTCTTCGTCTTCTTCTTCTCCTCCTCCTCCTCCTTCTTCTTCTTCTTCTTCTTCTTCTTCTTCTTCTTCTTCTTCTCCTTCTTCTTCTTCTTCTTCTCCTCTTCAACCTCCTTCTTCTTTTTCTTCTCCTCAACCTTCTCCTTCTTCTTCTTCTTCTTCTCCCCTAACCTCCTTCTTCTCCTCCTTCTCCTCCTCTTTCTTCTTCTTCTTCTTCTCCTACTTTTTCTCGTTCTTCTTCTTCTCCTCCTCCTCAATCTCCTTCTTCTCATTCTTCTTCTTCTCCTCCTCCTCAACCTCCTCCTCCTTCTTCTTCTTCTCCTTCTTCTTCTTCTTCTTCTTCTTCTTCTCCTCAACCTCCTTCTTCTCCTCCTCCTCCTCCTCAACCTCCTGCTTCTTCTTCTCCTCCTCCTCCTCCTCAACCTCCTGCTTCTTCTCCTCCTCCTTCTCCTTCTTCTTCTTCTCCTCAACCTCAACCTCCTTCTTCTCCTCCCTCCTCCTCCTCCTCGCAACCTCCTTCTTCTCCTTCTCCTTCTCTCTTCTCCTCCTTTTCCTTACCTCCTCCTTTTACTCATCCCTCCTCATTCTAGGGTTTCGCATCTGGAGACTTTGACAAGGACGCATGGGCTCTGCGCTACTTCGCGCATGAGATGGCCTTGAGAACAGTCTTCGTGGCCCAGAGTTTTGCGAAAAACATGGGACTCTATGGCGAACGATGTGGTGCGCTGACTATGATTTGCGAGGACAAAGAGGAGGCAGGGCGTTGCATGTCGCAGTTGAAGATTCTGATTCGTGGCCTCATAAGCAGCCCTCCGCTATTCTGCGCTCGTGTTGCCCTAGAGGTGTTGAGAAGCGACGAACTCACTGCCAAGTGGTGAGTAGAAGGCGCTGGTTGTTGTGGTTTCTCAGGTCTGGTCGGGTATGTTCGGGTGGCCTTGGAGAGGCAGACAAAACTCGATCCACCCAAAGACTCTGGGAGGTATCTTGTGGAATATCTCGTTGGTCGCACCATTTAGGAATCGTTGGTTCACACTGTTTAATAATAATTGTAGTTGCTTTATTGAGGTCACGAGGACCAAAACCTTCAGCATAAAATAAGACAGTATAACAAGTACTACATATGAAAATTGTCTTTTAGTTCCTGCTTCACCTGCTCCGGTGAAACTAAAAATCGGGACCGAATTGGGATGTGCCGCCGTTCTTGTTGGTATTGAACGGTATAGCCTACGCATTGGTCGAAGAGATTTACATTCAGATAAACTGGGATAGAGGGGATGGGAGGGGTCACTTAAAATACGAGCAGCGATTAGTGAACAATTATTGAAGTGGCGTTCAACGATGATTTCTTTGATAGAGAGAATAGGCAGGCTGGTGTAAACTGCAGCAGTCCTTAAGACATCTTCCACAATGTATTATTTAATGAAACGCGATCAAAGTGGGTATGAGTTCTTCTTCTTGCCGTGGCGTTGTGGGATGCTTAAATGTATTTAATTTTTTTATTATTAATTATTAAAGGAAGGAGGATGTAAAAGTGATGGCCGGACGGATGGAGGAAATGCGACGGGCCCTGAAGATTGCTCTTTTGCGCGAGGGATCCACTCGCAACTGGGACCACATCACCAGTCAAATCGGAATGTTCTGCTATTCCGGGTTAACGCCCGAACAGGTCGGCTCCTTTTTATCCGTCCCATGATCTTCCTTTTTTTCATCATCATCATCTCCTCTTCTTATTATTCCACATCCTCCTTCTATTCCTTCACCTCCTCGCCCTCCTCCCCTTCTCTTCCTCCTCTCCCTTTAGACCTCCCCTTCTTCCTCCTCTTCTTCCTCCTCCTCTTCCTCGTCGTCCATCTCCTTTTTATCCTCTTCTCTTCCTCCTTCTCCTACTTCGTCTCTTCTTCCTCCACCTGCCCTTCTCTTCATTCTCTCCCTTTAGACCTTTCCTTTTCCTCCCCTTCTTCTTCTTCTTCTTCTTCTTCTCCTTCTACTCCTGCCCCTGCTCCTCCTTCTCTTTATCCTGCTTCTCCTCTTCTTCCTCTACCTCCTCTCCATCCCCTTCTCCTCTTCCTCTTATTCTTCATCTCCTATTCATCCCCTGCTCTTCCTCCTCTCCATTTAGACCTCTTCCTCCTTCTCCTACTTCGTCTCTTCTTCTTCCTCCACCTCCCCTTCTCTTCCTCCTCTCACTTTAGACCTCCTCTTCTTCCTCCTCTTCTTCCTCCTCTTCTTCTTCCTCCTCTTCTCCTCCTCCTACTTCGTCTCTTCTTCTTCTTCTTCCTCCACCTCCCCTTCTCTTCTTCCTCTCCCTTTAGACCTCCTCTTCCTCCTCCTCCACCTCCCCTTCTCTTCCTCCTCTCCCTTTAGACCTCCTCTTCTTCCTCCTCTTCTTCTTCCTCCTCTTCTCCTCCTCCTACTTCGTCTCTTCTTCTTCTTCTTCCTCCACCTCCCCTTCTCTTCCTCCTCTCCCTTTAGACCTCCTCTTCTTCCTCCTCTTCTTCTTCCTCCTCTTCTCCTCCTCCTACTTCGTCTCTTCTTCTTCTTCCTCCACCTCCCCTTCTCTTCCTCCTCTTCCTTTAGACCTCCTCTTCTTCCTCCTCTTCTCCTCCTCCTACTTCGTCTCTTCTTCTTCTTCCTCCACCTCCCCTTCTCTTCCTCCTCTCCCTTTAGACCTCTTCTTCTTCTTCCTCCTCTTCTCCTCCTCCTACTTCGTCTCTTCTTCTTCTTCTTCCTCCACCTCCCCTTCTCTTCCTCCTCTCCCTTTAGACCTCCTACTCCTCTTCCTCCTCTTCTTCTTCCTCCTCTTCTCTTCCTCCTCTCCCTTTAGACCTCCTCCTCTTCTTCCTCCTCTTCTTCTTCCTCCTCTTCTCCTCCTCCTACTTCGTCTCTTCTTCTTCTTCCTCCACCTCCCCTTCTCTTCCTCCTCTCCCTTTAGACCTCTTCTTCTTCCTCCTCTTCTCCTCCTCCTACTTCGTCTCTTCTTCTTCTTCTTCCTCCACCTCCCCTTCTCTTCCTCCTCTCCCTTTAGACCTCCTACTCCTCTTCCTCCTCTTCTTCTTCCTCCTCTTCTCCTCCTCCTACTTCGTCTCTTCTTCTTCTTCTTCCTCCACCTCCCCTTCTCTTCCTCCTCTTCCTTTAGACCTCCTCCTCTTCTCTTTTCGTCGTATTCTTTTTACGAAGAGTATGTAATTAAGTGCCTGTGTGTGCTGGTTTGCATTTATGAGAATTATTTTGTTGAAGGTTGATAAATTGACCAACGACTACTCAATCTACCTGACGAGAGACGGGCGGATCAGCATTGCTGGTTTGACCTCGAAGAACGTCGACTATTTGGCGCGCGCCATGCACGATGTCACCAAATAGACCAAATTAAACCTGACCTTGACCCCTTCCCAATGACCCTTGACCTGATTTATAGTCTCTGTTTTTGTAAAGATAAATTGTGATTCAATCTATCAAGTCTGCGCTTTTAAAAAAATCGGTCAGCGGTTTGTAAGACTCTCTAGGGTCTGGTGGTAATATTTCGCATTATTTTAACTGACGGAAACGCTTTGCCCATTTCAATGCGTCAGAGTCTTAGGTCAGAGTCCCACAACTGGAAGAGCGTCACATTGGTGTCAGAGGTATCGAACCTCACGTTACACACGACCGCATCGACCCATTTCATTACTGAGTAGTATAACTTTTACGTTTCCAATAGACGCATTTAGGAACTGGCCGAACCCTCGCCTATCACCAAGACCATCCTCTCGACGAGCACTGAGGACAGTACTAACACCACGGTGTTTTACCAGGACATCGCGCGGGATCTCATAGACACACGATTTCGACCATGAGCCAATGGGACGCTATCTTGTGTCAGCGATCTTTACACGGGGTGGCTGTCTTCTATGATGGCGAAGACTGTTTTCTGGTTCATCTAGAGTGAAGCTACACACCCTCTCCCTCAATGTTATTTCAGTTCCCCACTTTGCGATCAATTAATTTGTTAAAATAAGACACCCTTAACAATAATGTAACTGTAACGAGATAGATTTCGATTTGAAAATGTTGCATAAAAATCAATAGCATATTCAGTTCATCGCCTCCGTTTCACCCATGTTTCACCTTATTTGGCTGTTCTCAATTTAAATCCTTTGCGGGAGTCTGTTCCGCAAGTATGCCGTTGCAGTGACCTTAAAAGCCCCCTTTTGTTTTAACACACACGAACGCGCGATCACCGACTTAACGTTGTGAATTATATTATTAAATCAAGAGAACAATCTTGATTATACTTTGGTTTGCGTTCTCATTCGTAATCCTTTTTATACGCGTGTGTCATAAAAAGGTTTAGTGGTTTTAAGTATCGTTGACACGAACAACGACACAGGACTCGACGCAACGAGCCTTGTCGGCGTTTTTGGCCCAGGTCGGGCCCTAATTATTGTTTGGATAATAAACAATATAATTAATTCTCGACCTTCATCTTTGGCCATCGTGCCATTCTGATTTCTGGCTTTGTTTCAAAAACGGCGCATACCACTCGCATCGGTAGATACGAATGCCAGGTGAAGTAACACTCTTCATAGTACGTGAAGACGCCTTCTGCGTAGATATCCACACAGCCATAGAAGCCACTTTCTCACCATTATGTGCTACCCTCAACCACCTTTTGCCAATCCGAACGCCAACCATGCTACGACGCATACGACTAGCATCGTTAGACACGAAAACCAGGCTATATGATTTTTTTCACCTCAGACAACGCTAGAAAACCTTTGTAAAATGTGCCATTCTCGCCCGATTTTGGTCAATCCGTACGCCAACACCGCATTCTGTGACCTTGAAGGTGGATGAATTAAGACAATATCGACGACACTTGGCCGGCCCCCATTTTTTACCTCGACACGCCTAACGTGTGTCTAGACAGGACTCGCTCCGCAACGGGCGCTAAGCATCACACCCTGTCGGTGTTTACGGTCCAGGTCGGGTCCTAACTATTGTTTGAATAATAAACAATATAATTCAGTCTCGACTTTCATCTTTGGCCATCGTGCCATTCTGATATTTGGGCCACGAAGTCATCGAATCTCAATACGCTCATAATACAGTCGGGCCGAAATCCAAACCCCGTGTAATTGTAGGTAGATGAGAACACGAGTTTCGCCGAATCCTCCGCCGTGCAAGAATTTCCCGGTTGACGTTTGTTTTATTGACATTGATTGATTTTATCGTGCTACGAAGACGACACTATTGCCAATTGAAATACAACACAAACGAAAGCTAGCCATTCTTCTTCTTCTTTTTTGTCGACGCTACCTCCTGCCGGAGATGGCGTGAACCTTGACGGTCGGAGGCCTGGCAAGCGTAGAACGTCACCGACAAAAATCATCTCTGACAGCGTTTCCGTGTACGCAAATCGGCATCTTATTTCGTCACCTGAGAGCTTTAACTGATTGGCAGGGGGTAAGACGCGAACCTTTGTTTGTAGGCTTGGCGGACGACACGAAGTCTTGCTTCCTCATTCGCTTGGGCGTTCTCCAGGATAGTGGAGCCCTGATATTTCAAGGCTGGGGCATAATCGACTAGCACATCGTTGCGGTAGATAGGCATGTGTTCATCCCCAGCCCGACTGTCGTAACAAATAGATATTCTAAGCGCCTGCGAACGTAGTAGG
Source organism: Proteocephalus fallax (assembly GCA_028672205.1). NCBI lineage: Eukaryota > Metazoa > Platyhelminthes > Cestoda > Proteocephalidea > Proteocephalidae > Proteocephalus > Proteocephalus fallax. Next base: position 59,420 of record JAPUBX010002345.1, on the reverse strand, counting down.
AGTGCCTCCCTAGATCACGATGGCATCATGGAAAACACCTCCTCGGAGCAATTCGACGGTGACTTCCACCTATTCGGGCGGCAATGTTCTAGATAAATTAATCTGTCCATCGATCGCTGACCTGTGTCCTAGTAAGATTGTTATTTCAAGCACACTTCTGGCAGGAAGAAGAGAACGAACTGTAGCAGGAGACCGTGGAAGAAGAATAAGAGGTGTAGAGAGAGTAGATCGAGGGGCAAGGCGAGGAAGTGAAGGAGAAGAGGAACAATAAGAAGATGATTAAAAAAAGGGGTTGAACGGGGAAGAGCTGGAGAGGAATGAAGAGGCGGAGTAGGATCGTGGCAAGGAGGATGTGGTTTAATGTAGGTCAGATGAACGTCAACGTGTAGCTATCGCAGCCTGTCTTTGAAATGAGAAGGAGTAAGATGCTGGTTTAGGCTTCCCCGATTCACCAACAACGGAATTTTGATTGGATTCTCGGAAAGCATCGTTGGTGTTACATCTGAATTGTAATCCTAATTATTTGGTTTGTTAGGTTATTTGAATATAAACAGAGCTTTGAATTTGGAAACTTAAAAGTACCGGTTTTTAAGATGTTCAACACTGGCATGCCCCGTCGGAAATCAGAATGTCGGCAGGTACGGACATTCGAACTTATTATAAAAAACAAAATTGTTTATTTTTCGGTTGAAACTATTTCCGGTGGCCGATAAAGGTTTTGATGCTTGGGCGGGAAAACGTCAACAAATTTCAACACGGCCACGAAGCGAAAAGAATATAAACAAAGCAAAAATATTCAGCGACGGTGTTTAAAGACCAACCGACCGTGCGTTTCGTCAAGATGAAATGGTCAACGCAGTTGACCGAAAGAATAATTCTTTAAATGACAAAAGCAGTCCCGCTTTGTTTCTCTTTTGTCTAAACATTCAAATGGTGCCACTAGACGCTTCAGCACTTGGAAAAAACCCTGAAGCAAGCATCGTCACATTGCCGAAAAAATAATAGTTGCAAGGTTAGTAGTGGTCATGAATTCTGGCCGATTTTATCTGAAGCGTTGCATTGGCATCGACAAAACGGGTGATTTTTTCCAGGCCTCTCATACAGCTACACCCCCCTCTGAAGATGACCCACAACAGGGTCTTTCAAGTTCGTTTTTTCACATTTTCAAATTAAGCAAAGAAAAGTATCATCGTTTTATTGGCGTGTATTGTAGGTGAAATAATATATAATGCAAAATATATTGCGAATTTACCACGCCACGTGCATGCTTACAGGTGTCGATTCTTTCGGTAAGAATTTCAACTAGATTAGCGCATATGTCTATCTCGAAAATATCGAGCTGAATGTTGTCTTTCAAACCTTTAAGTGTTGCTAGTTTATTTACATAAACTTTATCATTCAGATGGCTCCAAGAAAACTTTCCAAAGCCGTAAAGTCTGGCGATCTTAGAGGTTAAATTGTTTCAGAATTTCTGGAGATAATACGTCCGTCGAATTTCGTTCGCAATGAATTAATCATTTCGTTTGTTGTATAACATGCCAGTATTGATGTCTGGTTAAGTAAGCCGGTGCTGATATAAAAAGGTTTTACACCATTGTAATTGGTAAACAGAGAGTAAGATAGTATATTTTCGTCCGTTTAAATTCTGCTGGTTATATTCGCGAAAAATAATTTGTGAGGCCTGTTTAAATAAACCAATTAAATAGGGGCATTGATGTAAATTGACTTTTTCTGCGAAAACCTTTCGTTGGATATTATTAATGTGAGATTTGGTATTAAAGTCGTTATTAATGCTTCAAACTCATTATACTGACGTAAAATTTTAAAAATATCACCGCGGTCCATGACTGTTAATATTCGCATGTTTTATTATTATTATAGATGCCGAACTCTTCCGATTCCGAAGCATTGCCCTCTACAGGCGCATTCACCTTACGTGGTTCCCCTGCCCAGTTTTTCCAGCGCTCAGTTGATATTTTTGGAAGTCTTCAGGTCCTGGAGAACGCCCACAAGCAGGTTACTAAGGCCACCAGAGCCGAGAGAGACATTATTAAGAAGACGTCCTGGCGTGAGACTAAATCTGCAGTCGAGTCTTTAGAGACAGAGCGTGAGAAGGTTAGAATTTATTATTTTTGATTTAATTGGGGTTTACACTGGCCTAAGTTATCCACAATTGTGGAATTTGTGATTGGGCCCATTTTGTAAATTCTGCTTCTCGAGAATGGGCGCGTCAGTAGAAAGGCCAGCAAATGTTCTTCAGTTTCCGATATTGCCTCAGTGGAATCTGATAGGTGAAGGGCTTTTTCGCCCATCATGTTTTCTCACGGCGTGGAAACCCTGCAAATATTTCTGGTGTATCTCCAACTTTTGTAGCGTGACCAACAACCCTCAAATGACGGTCCCTTCAAGATCCCGTCACTACCCCCACCTCTGGGCTCTCATGGGAAACGTCAGCACCCTCGTGGAGGTCACTATCGATCGCTCGGTCCCCTGGACAACCCACGATCTCGAGATCCTTCTAGATGGACTCATTACAGCCTCGCACACGTGGACGAAGACGGTGGTCTGGGAGAAAGGGCCAATATGCGAATCGCTGCCGATTTAATACAAGAATTGCGAAGCCGACGTGAAGATAAGGTACTATTGTCAGCTTGGGACCGCGAGCACGACTTTAAGACAATATTCAGCTCCCTCGTGTACTGTTATGTTTATGTGGCTTATTGTTTCTGTCACAGGTAGAAGAAGACGAGGACAATGACGGATCCACGGGTGGCCCTCAACTGGGTCGTATCCTCTTTCGTTCAACGCGTGGCACGAAGCACCCGAGGATGGAATCCGCCGACAGCGATCCCAGTAGCGGCGGCATCTCGGTCAATCACCCCGATGACCTTGTCGAAGATGTTGTCGATGATGATGTAGACGAGGAAGGTCCAGACAGCACAACTGGACGTTCTTCCACCCAGTTTCGATCCCGCAGGCGTTTCACGCGGCAGTGTGCACGTGTGACTGCTCTTACCGACGATGGAGGCGAGGAGTGTGAGGAGGGAGGAAGTGTCGAGGAGTGTGTTGAGAATAAGTCGTCCAACCAGAGCGGCGAGAGTGAACCAGAGACTGATGATGGGCTGGACGTTGACGTGCCGGAAGGACTGTGATTGATGTGATTAAACTTGAGATGTTCTTCTTCTTGTACATAAAGCCGTAAAAAAAATATGAGCGGATTGCCTTGGCGTACGCCGGAATTCTCCAGTCCGTCCGTGGACGCACAACTGCGGGGAACAGGCCCAACTAAGCGGCTAGATGGTGCAGCGATACGCTGCCTCGCTCTGTCGCAGTTATACCTGGGTTCGACTCCCACAAAAAATGGACGAAAACCGGTTGGGACACCAGCCCGGCCGGCACTGTTCAATATTTCCACGACTCATGAAGGAGGATTTATTTGGTCTCACCAACAGTTTCGGGAGGGGGCATTTATGATAGAGATAATCTAGGGTTACCCGACCTATTCGTGCCAGTTGCGAATTACTAGATCCCGGTTTACAGTCAGTCGAATTCTACTTAAATTACAAAAATGCAATATTGTGTTTCGGACTCAGGGGAAACAACAATTGGTTTCACTGATCGTCTACTTTTCATATTTAAGTAGCAATGTATTTTAATATTTTGGCAAGCCCAGCAACATAAGATAACGTTCTAGAACCCCTTTGAAGTGCAAATTGAATTTTCGTGGTGCCATAGCCGACTGTAGATGACGTCATATCGAGGCCAGGGTGTTGACAAGGGTTTCATATCGATTTAGCGGCACAACTCAGGAATAGTGAATAGTTCTCGGAATACAGCAGCGGTCCATCTACCCCCCTTTCAATATGCCGGTGACCAACCATGTCCCACATGACATGGAAATGTCGTAGGGACGAAGGCTCTCACGGTGCAATCGCGACACCTTTTGTCGCTGTCCAATCACAAGTGAGTCCTCCTTCAAGGCCGCAGCAGAAGGAATGGCTTTTCTCGATCGTTGTTTCGATATTCGCGCCATCCTAACCCGCGGATTTTAAACCTGACCTCTGGGTGTCGAGATTGGATGTATTTGATCACTGCTGTCTGTGACAAATCCTTAAAGCGAGACCCTCCGGCAAGTTGTCAACGATACTGGAGGGTGAGAACGAATGTTTATCTTTCCTTCTTTTCAGCCAAAGTAACTGTTATCACCCGTGATACTATCGAACCAGAATAGAGGAAGATGTTCTAGGGAGTTGGCCAGAATGGTCCTATTTATTAACGGGTGTGATTTGGTAATTAAGACCAGTGAGCCAATGAGGGACAGTGTGAGTGTGAATGGTTGACAAACGACATGATGACCTTTTACCCCCGCTTGGTTGTCCGTTCTTTGGGGGAATGAATACAATAGGAGAGGTTTGTTGGGGAACCAGGCAGATACACGGAATGACCGGTTGGAGTTGAGTGTGCCCGGGAAACTGGCTGTGGGATTAACAGGAAGGTGTCCTTGGGTCAAACCTCGGGTTGGTATGAACCGGCTTTTGTCCCCATGTAGAGGTTGGCACTGTCGGAGAACGGTTCAGCCCAACGAGGACCTAGGGATTGCGTCGCTGGAACCCCCACTTCACCGACTGCCGAACAGGGGCATCCGTGAGACCAGTAGGAGAGCAAATCCCAATGATCCCTGGTGTGGGAGAAGGGAGGATGTCGCTGTGGGATCTCGTCGGATAGTGTGAGATGTGTGGAGGCTTCTTGTATGCAAGGAGAAAGTGAGTTGACTCACTCTAAATGGACCTGAGAAAAGACAATAATAAAATATAGCCTTCGTCTTTGGCCTTTTGGGCCACGGAAGTATGACACCATCGACGCATGAAATGGTAAGGCCACACTTCCAGTATTGGTGATATTCACCTACTTTTCAGTAAGCGATCGCTATGATCACAAGTTCTTGCAAGATTCGACGGTTTTTTCCTCACGCTAATCTGGTTTGCTGTGAAATTAAATACGAACTAACGAGGAATACTTTCTGTAAGTTGGCCACGTTTGAGTTCAGCTAAATTATGGCGAACCTCAAGAGAATATTATTATCAGGGGCCCCCAAGAGCTAGGACTATTTGTTTTCTTATTGTGAGTTAGTCACTAAACAAACACGAATTTACAGCCGCCGAACACTTTGAAATGGCGATTTACTATCCATCCGAGCACCAACGACCTCCACAGATGCTGAGAACACATTTTCGCATTACGTGTGTCGACAGAGATCAAAGACTGCACCCGCTACATCTGTTACAATTTTAGTTAATCTATCTTTTTTTTCAACCACCAGACGTACCACTCACATTCTAGACAAACGACTCGTCACAAGGTCGTTTTATTGGTAGTTAATCCCCCACTAGTGCAGGCGTTACTCATCGTTTTTTTAAACACACCAGCTACCCCCTCTAATGCCATTGGCTCACGTAAGCCAACTCACGTGTATAAACCCGCTCTCATAGGGTTTGTTCGCGTCTTCTTCTCTATTAATATCGATTTATGTTATTACTGTTGTTACAGGTGTCCCCTAAATTTGCTTAGGTATAGAACATCCCACAGTCACTGGTAAGAGGAATAAGATAAGATTATTTCTCCTCCGCAGGAAATAAAAAATGGATGAAGTTTCTTGGGACCCCACTGGGTTCCCTCGAAAACCTTTTTTCGTCCATCTACCACCAGTTCCATGTCGAACGACCCCCCAAACGGTTGCAGAATATCATTGTTTTAGTTTTATCGACAATTTGCAGCGTTTTTTGACCTGAAAACAAGTCCTTTACAAGTTCTTCATTTTTTATTTACCGTGGTTACCTTGGTGAAAAAAACACTGACGAAATGACCAGAGTTGTTGCGTCATTTCTCCTATTGCTACCAATCACGTGGATAAATCACAGCCCTCTACTGCCATTGGACGAGCCGGTTTCATGGATGTCGCGGATCCTTGGCGGTGTCCATTGCCGGCGTAAGACCACTGCAACCAACGGCCTTGTAGAATGGTTGAACACTTCTCCGTGTCGGCACAGCGACGCCAGTTGGTTTTCAGGATTCATCTTAGAGGTCAAATGTATCAAATCTCTTGGTGTCTTCTACGTGCAGTAGAAGGGTTGGGGCGTATAGCGGCCGAATAGACGCAAAACGTGGACTGAATAATTGGCTCCATTTCTGGAACTCATTCCCGGCGCTGTATTCTCGTAGATGGACCTCCTCCTTAACTCGGTCATTCGGGCATAGTCGATCTGCGAATCGTTTTCAGCATCGTTGTCTCCTGCAAAGTCGACAATTCGGTTGAGTACCGGTGGCAGGGCAGTAGGGGTGTCTCAGACGACGACGATATCGACAGCGAACTCCAGTTCACCGATGGAAAGGTTCGCCGTTGTAATAAAAGAGTACTTTTGCCCCACCCAAATTAGAACCGCTGTTAAAGGAAAGTGGTTTACGGCTAAATCATCCAAGGTCAGTCTGTTCGATTGCAGCTGCAGTCTGCATCGGGCATTGCGACTCTCCCCTTATGCTATGGAGCTCCCTGTGTCCGAAGGCCGCTCTATTGTCCACATAATTTGCGCCTACAACGACTCCCCGGTTAGTGAAGACTGCTCTCATCGAAATGATCGGGGACAGTGGTACCAGCGCCGTAACCCATCTGCCCGACATCCTTCGTGTTCCGGGTTCGACCCCTGGCGCCGAAGGTCAACAGCCACCGTCTACCCATTGTTTGACCTCCTTCGATCCCTGAAACGGACAATAATTATTAAACTCTTCATCAATGGAAAACAAGTCCTCGTGACTTCAATAAAGCGCTTATAATAATAATTATTATTATTATCGATCGGCAACCAAGACTACAAGCGCGTTCCATTGGTCGTCGTCAAGGTTGTCGTCTCATTCAAGATCTTTCGTCCGTACTTTTTGGGCGCTCTACCCATTTTGAGAGTAATTAGTAAAGCGGCCGAAACTCTTCATCAATGTAAAACACCAGACGCCCTCCACCGGGTAATTGGGGCTCCATGGATTCCCCCAGAGAAACCCTTAATTCTCGTTAATCTTTTATAGGATGAGATTACTCACCACCTTCTCCATGGTTTTTCGAGCAGCCCGACCGCTTCCCTTACAGCTCACAGCGATTCTCCGTTGGCCGAGTTGAATGCCCGACGGATGGCGATAGAACAGGCTATGGGCGGTGTTTTTAAATCAAATTGATTTCCCTAGAGAAAACATTAATTCTCGTTAATCTATTCTATGTTTGACAACCTCAAGCGTAGCCAGACGAACCACCCACAATCTGGACAAGCAAATCATTGGTAGTTTATCCATTCCCAGGCGTTACTCATCGTAAACGCTAGTCATCCATCGCTTTTTATAACACGCCTGGCATACACTGCACACTAACCCCTTTAATTCTATTAGTTCACCGAAACCAATTCTCAAATAAACCCGCTCACCCGAACACTCTCCCGTCTTCTTCTTCATAGTCTTCCGGTTGGCTATAACAGTTGGCTATTGGTAATTCTAACGAGGCTCCAGGTATCAGGGCTTTCTCCATTCAATTATTAAGCATCAACATTTGGTCCACCAATGGGCTGGTTTTCGTTAAATAGGCGGAAAACCTGACCTGATTCGTGACAGACAAACGACGATTCCCAACCGTTTTGACCAGCCATCAATGAGGTTATTTTGAGGTCAGTTGCACGTGTCAAAATGCGTCACAATGACGTTTTCTGAGAACAGAGAATTTACCTCCACGCTTGTATAAATTCCCCCGGCATTAAATGTTCTGACTTTTAACCCTCCGAAGGCTTATTAAAATAATCTCGTTTTCTAGCGATCTGCCTATGCTCTCCATTCAAGAGATCATCGTTCAACGCCACTTCAATAGTTGTTCAGAAATCGCTGCTCGTATTTTAAGTGACGCCTCCCATCCCCTCTTTTCAAGTGTGTGATTGTTTGGCGCGCGTTTTTGATAGTACCTTTCAATGGCCGCCATTTCCCGTTTGCCAAACTTTATTTACTTCGTGGGTTAAATTGGCCTTTCTTGCTAATTTACCTTGATGTTACTTCTTTAATTCTTCTTAACTTATTCTGCATTTTCTACGGATATCGTTACGTCCTGTAACATTTTTGTTTATTGTAAATTTTACTGCTGAAAGTTTTGGTCCTTGTGACCTTAATAAAGCGAATATTATTATTATTATTATTATTATTATTCTCAAGTGTAAATCTCTTCGACCAATGCGTAAGCAATACCGTTCAGTACACACAATGACTTGAAAGATGCAATCCTGTTAAATTTATTTGCAAACCCAGCTAACCCACATTGAGCTCCTTCGATTACTTAGACAGCCCAACATCCCTTATTTTGAAAAACAACCAATTCTACGAGACCTCTCATTGCACTTTGTATGATCTTTTGCACAGAGCGAAAAAACTACTTTTCTTGTGGAACAAAACTATTAATCTCTTCCCTTCTTTAAGACCGATGACGAATGAGATCTTTCATCGACTCTGGGGCCATGAAAGTCTCGAAAATCCAGGAGTTTGAACCACGGAAGAAGACAATATCTTCGTCAATGGCGACCTTGTTCAGAAATGGATACGTCTCCACCTCATTAAAACAAACAGACTATTCCGACCGCACCCAACGTGGACGCAACGGGTCCGCTGGTGCATCCGGTTCGCGATGCTGGGGCTAAAAAGGAAGATTAATGGTCGACCACAATCCTCACGTTGTGTGGTTCAGATGCCAGCTGGTTTCCGCTACCCACCTAGGTGTGTGTGTGTGTGTGTGTGTGTGGATTCTGGGGGCCACACCTATGTGGCTTTGGTTGGCAACAGTTTGCGTGTTTTGGGATTTGCAACCGAATTTATTTTGCTGCTGCTGTTGTTTTATTCCCATAAATCAGGACGACCAACATGGATTGAGAAAAGGAAAAAAATTGTTTCCGCATTTCGTCTGCCTTACTGGCGGTGTCAAGGCGGGTTTAATCAAACATGGGCGCCAGCCTTAAGCTGACCCCTTAACCCTTGTCGCGTTGACACAGCTGACACATCGTGTCCGTAAGACCACACCTCGATGACACGTCCGACTGTATTGATTAGTAGGCTATCCTTTTTTATATTTTCATTTCAAGGAACCGTTCCGTTTCAAGTCACTGAAATAAGAGCAAGGCTGAACCGGTGAATTTACAACTATAACCAGGACAACTACGGTTACAACAATAGCTACTGCTAATACTGCTACTATCATAACAACTACTTCTACGAAGACGGGTTTGGATAGCACTAAAAGGAATGGTTTTGCATGACCACTGTGTGAGACTTAGCGATCTATCCCAAAAGCAGGTATTTATCAGACAAAATGTACGGTGTGTTGTTTGTTGGACTGAAGCGAGTACCTGGGGAAATGAGTCGAGAACAATTGAACGCGTCGACGTTGATCGGTTGATGGTTAATCACAAAGACCTCAGACAGAATTGTGTAGAGAAAATCGTACCACATTTGGTAGATCTTGTTTGGACAATTGTACCTTATCCTCCATTCGAGAAGCTTCTAGAACGCGGAAAACCCGTTTAAATAACGAAGTGTAGCACACATTTTTGCATTAAATAGTACATAGTACTTGTTATACTGTCTTGTTTTGTGCTGATAGTTTTGGTTCACGTGACCTCAATAAAGCGCTTACAATTATTAGTCTTGGGAACAGTCAGCCAATAGGATAATGCGTGGGCGTTAATGGCGGCCAAATGGGTGTGTTGGTTGGCGTGTGCTCGGTTTGTCAAATCGCTTTGCGGAAGTTGTTGTAGGATTTTAAAGCGCGTCATTGGTCGGAATATTTGGCCCATCAACCAGGGGAACTTTGGGGGAACCGTAAATTGTCACGTGAAAACATTTGCCCAGTTTGGTGTGCATCTAATTATAGAGCGGCTACTTCCAGCGACGCTAAACTGCGCTCGTAGTTTGAATACTTCGAGGGTTACATTTGCATTTCTTGCTGTTAGTTAGTGTTTACTGTAGAAATAACTGGACGATAACTACGAAATGTGTGGTTGTTGTTTGTTGGAAATGTGCTGATGACGAATGTGGACGTCATTCGTTAATCGGACTGCGTGTTCGTTTGTTTGAGATTCATCAATCGTACCAGTCCTGGGTGAATGTAGTGAAGAAAGTACCGGGAATGTGAGACTCGACAATCACCACATATATAGAACCGCGATTGAGGATAGATAAGACGTTCTACGCGCGGCTAAGAAGAATACTCCCGCTCATTTATCCCAGTTCCTCTGACAAGTGCCAAATTTAAGTATTATCGTACCTTGTTATAAGTAATTAAAAGATTAGCTATCCCTATCTTTTACATTTAATTATCATAACTCTTCATGTCGGTAGAATGCTTCTAGCTGAACAGCCACATCCATTGACGGGTCTGATGTTGTATTTAACATCGCAATGAGCCAAGAAATATAGAGGTCTTAAGGGGTCAAATCGTTGACCTTGAGTTACCATGGATAGAGAAAAAGGCCAGGCATAGTTAAGATTCAGATCGTTAAAAACCAGAGGTATGCTGTCCGGCGTCATCAAACCGCAAATATCAATTGGTTAATTAATCCACACCACTCTCTTGCCGTGGACCAATTAGATCATCCACATATCGCATTCGAAATCTGATTGGTTGCCCACTCCCAACACAAGGAATCACCCATTGGTACCCATTTTTAAAACACGTTTAGGTAGCGTAAATGATGTATTTGTTTCGTCATCATTGTAATACAAAAGGCGACCTCAGACAGAATTGTGTAAAGAAAACAGTACCACATTTAGTAGATATTGTTTGGACAGTTGTACCCTATCCTCCATTTGAGAAGCTTCTAGAACGCGGAAAACCCGTTTAAATAACGAAGTGTAGCACACATTTTAGAATTAAATTTTAGATACAAAGGGTTAAACAGCATTTAGTCTCAAAAACACCAGATTTGTTGCACCGTTTTGATCTGCTTTACTTTATAAACGATAATGCTAAATATATCGTGCTAACACAAGAAAATTTTTAGTCAGAACACTGCGCAATCGGTAAACAGCAAACCCCGCCACGTGATTGGTGAAAGCAAACCGGCGATAATCCTTATTTATAATCATCTGTACAAAGCACTCCAAGGCCTTCCGAATTTACCGACGGGTCGTTTTTGGTATTTATACCGTTAAATAACCAATAAAAACGGATGCATACCGCAATTCAGTTCTTCCTTATTCGTCAACATCTATTGACGGGTGTGATGTTTTATTTAACATCACAATGAGCCAAGAAATATAGAGGTCTTAAGGGGTCAAATCTTTGACCTTGAGTTACCATGGCTAGAGCAAAAGACCAGACCTAGTTTATATTCAGATCGTGAATGCCTGGTTAAAAAACAGAGGTATCCTGTAAGGCATCATCAAATCACAAAAATCAATTGATTAATTAACCCACACCACTCTCTTGCCATGGACCAATTAGATCATCCACATATCGCATTCGAAATCTGATTGGTTGCCCACTCCCAACACAAGGAATCACCCATTGGTACCCATTTTTAAAACACGTTTAGGTAGCGTAAATGATGTATTTGTTTCGTCATTATTGTAATACAAAAGGAGGCAGTGTTAATTGGTCGATGTCAAGTGATGTCGTATGATTATTGGGGTAAGACGATGCTGGAAGTCGTCCACTAGGGAATGTTGGTCTCTACTTAGAAACGGCATGCATGGCATGAGCGAGGTAGGCCACATTTTTCGATGTCACGCCAGCCACACTAATTCTGCCGTCCTTTGTGAGGTAAATGGAGAACTCCTTCGCCAGCCTCTCTACATCGGCAGGCCCCAGGCCGGTGTAGCAGAACATGCCGATTTGCTCGGTTATGTGATCCCAGTTACGCACCGAACCCTCACTCTTCAAGTTCTCCTTCAGAGCTGTGCGCATCGAAATGATCCGATCAGCCATCAGTTTGACATCCTTCAACCTGTGAGACGAAGAGAAAACGGGAAGCATTAAGTTATAAATAAAAAAATCGCGAGGGGGTGGGTGGGTCGACACGTACCACTTAGACTTTAAGTCCTCGTCGTTGAGGATCTCAGCGGCGATGCGAGCACCGTGGAGCGGTGGGCTACTGACCATGGGGCGGATGAGGATTTTGATCTGCGACATGCATCTCTGGGCTTCCTCCTTCGAGGCACAGATGAGCGTGAACGTGCCTGTGCGCTCACCGTAGAGACCCATGTTTTTGGCAAAACTTTGAGCCAATAGGAGAGTCTTGATCTTGAGATCGTTGACGAAGTAGCGGAGGGCCCAGGCATCGCGGTCGGGGTCTCCAGAGGCAAAGCCCTGGTAGGCCATGTCGAAGAAGGGAATTAGATCGCGCTCAGAGATGATCTTGCCCGCCTTCTTCCACTGCTCTGGGGTGGGATCGACACCAGTGGGGTTGTGTGCACAGGCGTGCAAAAGGACGGTGGAGCCAGCTGGGATTTTCGAGATGTCTTCAAGCCAGCCGGCTTCATCAAGACCGCAGGTCTTGGGGTCATAGTACCGGTAGTAGTTGACACTCATTCCACTGTTCTTGAAAACACCAATATGGTTTGGCCATGTTGGCTTGGGAACCCACACGTCCTTCACTTGCGCCCAACGACCAATGAATTCTGCTCCAGTCCGAAGAGAACCTGTTCCCGAAAGACACTGAGCTGTGGCATTCTAAAATAGACAGATTAATGGCATATAAGATTGCAAGGGACGATTTCTAACTCACCCTCTCTTCTTTTAATGCAGTACAGTCGGCTCCCAGAGCAAAGGCAATGGATGATTTGTTGAATTCAGGGAGACCGGTGATGGGAAGATACTCGTGGTCCAGTTTCTGAGCAAGGATGCGTTCCTCAGCTTCGCGTACCGAGGGGACCACCCACGGCTTGCAATTGTCATCGCGATAAGCACCCACACCGAGGTTGATTTTATTTGCATTTGTATCACGCTTGAACGCTTCGGTCACACCAAGGATAGCGTCCGGGGGTCCCATTTCAACGTGAGTCCACATGACGAAGGAGACGGATTTAGAGCTGAAAATATTGGGCAAAAGATTTATTTGTAAGTGTGCGGAAATGTCAAAAAAAATAAAAGTTAAAAAGTAGTAAAACATGTCTGCTTGAAAAAACATGATCGAACTCACAATCAAAGGGTTACCTACAGACCAAACCGACCTTGAATTTATACCTTTCCAATCCTATTAATTATATCCCATTCAGTAAAACAAAAGAAAATATTCAGTACAACATATGAAGAAATTGTAACCAAATCCAGCCTAAAAATATATTTCCAAATAACCTGGTGAATTATGACTGCATATTTTTCAAAACGTGTTCCTTAACTTAATATTTGTGTAATCATTATAATAATAATAATACAATTCGCTGTATTAATAATAATAATGGTATTCGCTTGATTAAGGTCACGAGGACCAGAAATTTTAGGATTAAATGTTACAACAGACAAAATTTATACAAGAAGTTCCGATTGTACATAGCAGGTGTAAAATAATTGAACAAGAATGAACGAAATAAAAACGAGGTAAATTTGCAAGAAATGCAAATTAAACCCATGAAGTGTACAAAGTTTGGCAAACGCGTGATGGCGGCCATTGAAAGGCCTTTTCCACGAAGGCCAACAAGAATAATTTAACATTATTTCACCAAAACGCTTTGTGTTTATTAGCGAATTGTTCAAAACACCAATGCAAAACTGTATACTGACAGAAATATAAATTAAGGTTCTTATTCTGAAAAATGTCACCAGAAAAAAATAATTATTGTAAGCGCTTTACTGGTGTCACGAAGACCAAACCTTTCAACATAGAAAAGGCAGTATAGCAATACTACGTACGAAAATGGTATTTTCGTTTCTGCATCGCCTCCTTTGGTGAAACTAAAATCGGGTCAAATAAGGAATGACGAATTATTCGAAGAGACGTACACTTGGATAAATTTGAAGGCCTGGACGAAGGTTCATATACGGCTTGACAATGGCTAGGCGACGAGATTTACCGAAGACGGCATTCAAATAATCACTCCAAGATAACGGACTGTTAAAGATAACGCCGAGGAATTTCGATTTTGAGCTCGAGGCGAAATTATGGAGCGAAGCGGTTTCCGGAGTGTCAACATTCGCTCTCAGGGAAACTGAAATCAAGAAGAAGAAGATCACTCGAGTACCCCAGTTACTGCCTTACCCCCGAACAGTGTATAATCACAATTCGTCTTTCAGGAATGACATATAGTCAGTTCATCCGCGTATTCTATTAGTTTCACGTCGTTATAAATAATTAACGAGCCGGCTGACAATCGGAGAAATTTAACGGTGACAGATTTTAAGATCTCCGCGATGGACCCTGTCCGGCTCAGTCGCTGTGGAGCTCGTCAGCTCTTCGCCAAAATTTTGGAGATAGAGGATTCGTAGACAGGTAGAAAAGTGCTTGGATTAAGAGATCTAACGTGAGTCAGAATATCAAGGTCTATAGAAGTATTTGGTTGATATGAGCGACGGGTTCCCGGCAATCTATTTAGATTTTTACAGTAGTCGCCGGTGACGATTATCATGATCGAAATGGGTTTAACTTCTATGGCATTAAATATCGGGGCAATCTAGTTACCTTTATCTCTATTGACTTCCAAACTATTCGAAGTTGCATTATAGTATATAAACAGGTTACGGCACTACCAACGGTAATGATATCTCTACATGTGAAATACAATCGATACAAATTAGTTCGCAAATAAATGACCCGATAGACTGATTCGATCATTCCACAGCATTCGATCATGTGTGATAATTAGCACTATGCACGTTGTCCTCAATTGGGTCACTTTATTAGAGGGTGGGGGGGTCAGAGTTTGAACCCATACTACAATTAGTACTCTAATCGTGAACCACCGCAAGTTGTCCATTTCAAAGGACCTCAGCTATGCGGGTGGGCTGTCTGACGAAAGTTCACACGGAGAGAGATCTTCACATTATGATCGACGAGGGATTAGAATGTCGGCTGTTTTTCACGGCTTTCATCATTCTTACCTGCTGTAGAGGTAACTTCGGATTATTTGATTTTTACTAATCGAGGAATT
Organism: Proteocephalus fallax; assembly: GCA_028672205.1. Lineage (NCBI taxonomy): Eukaryota > Metazoa > Platyhelminthes > Cestoda > Proteocephalidea > Proteocephalidae > Proteocephalus > Proteocephalus fallax. Next base: position 44,270 of record JAPUBX010002345.1, on the reverse strand, counting down.
TTTTGCATGTTTGGTAAATTCAGTTGAGGTTTTTTATAAATTTAATATATGTGGCGCACATCATACATCCGTAACATTGGTTAACATGATATGAAACGCGTTTTGACCTACTCTTAACATTAATTACGACTGTTTTCAACTATCTTTGCGTTAGAAATTTATTAAATGTAAAAAAATAGAAAAATAGAGATACAAATGCAGAATAAAATGGCGATGGTGGCGAATCAACGCCTTCTATCAATACGACTGCTGCCAACATTAATACTAATAATTGTTTATGTTTTTTTGGGTAACGCGGGGTGTATACATACATAGTTTTGTCGTGGCTCAATTTCCTTGTGTTTTCTCGACTCGATTTACCCCCCGGATTGATCTGATTGTTGAACCCAAAACCAACCAACACACTGCCCGGTTAATGAATGACGCGCCATTCGTAATCAACACACTTAAACAAATCAAACCCCCAACAGAAAGGTTAAGATTTCGCAATTATCGTTCACTACTTCTGCAAGGAGCATTAAAAAGTAATAATACAATACTCTCTGCATACCTCTGCATGTGAAATGTGAAATAGGAATATTAAAGGAATGACGGAATTTCGATATGCTTGTGATCATTAAGGGGTATGGTCTTCGAAATCAGGTCAGGTGAAATGACTGGATTATGCAGGCATCCTAAAAGACTTTGATATAGTTTCGGCTTACTGCATGATGACCGATCATTGAAAATAATGTCCAGGAATTTTGATTTTGGCTTTGAGGTGTAATAATTGAGTGGAGTTATCGACTCACTTAATCACTTTACTAAGGTCTCGAGAACAAAACATTGATTTGAAACAGTGGACATCGCGGATCTTGTTTTCAAATAAATACTGTTACATTTTAGCCGCTGACGGTCGCACCATCCCGAATCCGAGTATGTAGCTTTTTATATTTGTCAACGTCTACTTATATTATTTGAGTACACTTTATGTTTTAGCTGGGCTAAAGGCAACTTCCATGGGATCAACCGAAATTCAGGTCGAGTGGAATCGCTTATCGCCAACGAACCCATCAGACTGGTTTGATGTCAACCTTTATCGCAGTTCCGGTTATCCCGACATCATAAAACAGATCCCAATTGACGAAATCAGTTGCACCTTCTTCAACCTTACAGCATTCACCCACTATTCAGTAGATATTACATCCTGTTTTCAGAACGGATCCGACATAGTGTGCAACCCAACGACAGCACAGGTTTTTGTCATCACCTGGCCAGACGGTATGTCACTGCTACTATCAATTAGTCCTCAGCTATTGTTTGGAGAGAAGGCACATTAGACATATTTGTAGAGGTCCTGACCGAGTTGTTTACCTAAAGCGTCGTTGGTTATTTCAAAAATCGATATTTGTTCCCTTTTGTCTGCCTGGAGACGTGAAGGGCAATCCATCCATCGCTTGGGATAGAAACTTGCTTCTGAATTGTAGTTCCGGAATCCCCTGAAGCCGTCGCTGCTACACCATACACGTTCACAACTGTCAGGGTCACGTGGCGTCCACCAATCATTCAGAACGGCCAAATCTCCAACTACACGGCCTTCTCACAAGTCCCCCATCGCGAGTGTTACTCCGAACACGCCAACATTCGGGCCTGTGTGCTTCACGAAATTCCTCCGAACACAACTGTGCTCGTTCAGGTGTTTGCCTATACAAAGCCCAACGACGTTGGACAGGGAGGTGGAAAAGGCGAATTATCGGCGCCAGTGAGTGTCACGACATGGAATGGGGGTGAGTTCGTTGTCGCATATACTACTTATCATTTAATAAGAAACACAAACCCCTTCTTCAACGAGAAACGCACATCCTAGAACCTAGAGTTACTGATAGACACGATGGTATTCGAAAATCTGGATTTTTCACAGCTGCTATCGACAGGTGGAGCGTTGAAGGGGCAACAAAATGAATGACGATCCGAATTGTCAGCAATCTTTCGACAAGACATGTTGAGTTAGGGTAATCTAGCCAATCCGTGGAAAGAGAGATAAAGAATCTAATGGAGGAGAAAGTGGATTGGGTGGTAGGATTGAGAGAAGGCAGCTTATCCTCCACCCACAACTCCACTTCCGTCCTCCTCCTCCTCCTCCTCCTCCTCCTCCTCCTCCTCCTCCTCGCTCATCTCCATATCACAAAACCTTCCTCAGAACCCGTGTGGTCTGATAATTTAGCCAATCCGTAGGATGGAAGGACAAGAGAAGAGAGCATTTCATCTCCTCAACCCACACCTTCACTTCCGTCCTCCTCCTCTTCCTACTCCTACTCCTCCTCCTCCTCCTCCTCCTCCTCCTCCTCCTCCTCCTTCTCCACTTTCTCCTCCTCGCTCATCTCCATCTCACAAAACCTTCCTCAGAACCCGTGTGGTCTGATAATTTAGCCAATCCGTAGGATGGAAGGACAAGAGAAGAGAGCATTTCATCTCCTCAACCCACACCTTCACTTCCGTCCTCCTCCTCCTCCTCCTCCTCCTCCTCCTCCTCCTCCTCCTCCTCCTCCTCCTCCTCCTCCTCCTCCTTCTCCACTTTCTCCTCGTCGCTCATCTCCATCTCACAAAACCTTCCTCAGAACCCGTGTGGTCTGATAATTTAGCCAATCCGTAGGATGGAAGGACAAGAGAAGAGAGCATTTCATCTCCTCAACCCACACCTTCACTTCCGTCCTCCTCCTCCTCCTCCTCCTCCTCCTCCTCCTCCTCCTCCTCCTCCTCCTCCTCCTCCTCCTCCTCCTCCTCCATCTCGACTTCCACCTCCTCTTCTACCACCATCATCGCCCCTCCTCCTCCTCCTTCTCATCTGCTTCTCCCACACCTTCCTCAGACCCCGTGGGGTCTAGTAATTTAGCCAATCCATAGGATGGAAGGACAAGTGAAGAGAACATTTCATCTCCTTTAAGGTTTGGACCTGAACCTTTTGGAGGCCCTAGCAGCGGATGACTTCAACGCGACGGGTGAAGCCCCCAGACCAACGACGCAGGTTGCTCTCTGTCTACCGCTTACACTCATAGATTTGGAGAAATCGGGGCCGTTTAGCAACATCACAATCATCATTCAACCACGGGTGGAATTCTACGACGACGAAGAAGCAAAACTGGTCGAATACCCGAGCACGGAGCATCAAGAGGAACATCCCAACCCAATTAGCGGGGTACCACATGTTCTGCTCTGATTGCAATACATGTTCCGATCGAAGGTTATTTGTCTTTGCGTTTCTCGTTTTAAGACCTACAAATACAAGACGCCAAACGCCGAGTGGGAGGTCATCCTTACGGAACTGGAACTCGATGAACAATTGTACACCTACAGGAATCAAAATTTTATAATCGGCACAGGTCGCGGAACTCCCAAGGAATCCCATTTTTACAATGGGATTCTCGACGGTCGAACGGACTACGTGTACTTCATTCTAATCCATTTCAGACAGCCTTCTAACACCCCTGCTCCTGCTCCTCCTCCTCCTCCTCCTCCTCCTCCTCCTCCTCCTCCTCCTGCTCCTGCTCCTCCTCCTCATCCCTCCTCCTCATCCTCCCTCCTCCCTCCTCCTCCTCCTCCTCCTCCTCCTCCTCCTCCTCCATCTCTACTTCCACCTCCCCTCGACTTCCTCGACATCCTCGTTCTCCTTTTATACTTTAGGTTTCGTCTTAGATTGTATTCGCCATTGGGTTATGCAACTACTCGAGCGATTTTCAAAACCACTGAGGGTGGGTTTTTTTAAATTTAAATATCCTACTTCTACTACTACTACTACTACTACTACTACTACTACCACTGTACAATTAAGTATTTTTTCCGCTTTTAACTACATTACAGGCTTGGCGGTGCCATCAGCAGCTGTCATCGGTATTATTCTGGGCATGATCGTCCTTCTAACCATTGCTTTTGCCATCTTCAAACGGTTGCAGCATCGCCGAAACAAGGCCCTCATTCTCGAGGGCGTGGTTGAGGACAACGCGTAGGTTGCGTAACCACACAACGGCTACTTATAACTTTTAAGTAGTCATTATAGACCGGTTAATATTTTAATTTCTATTTTAGAGTTCTTGCAATTCATGAACATTTGAGGTCAGCAAGCACCTTAAATTATTATTGATTAGAAAAAATGCGAAAATTAGATTTTTCGATTCCCTTTTGCCTCGATTTAGCCGAATTACAGTTAGCATCCATTACACCTACCCTGATCCAGTTTCAACACTTAATGTGTAAGCGATTTCGGTGGATAAATTATTTCTGTCTATCATTCTTCTTCTTCTTCTCCTCCTCCTCCTCCTCCAACTGCGATCTTCTATCCTGAATTAATGCATTATCGCACTCCTGATTGGTCTAGAACAGCAGAAGATGGAGTGTTTAACCTTTAAATAACAGCCCGCTACATTTTCAGCGTCCCCCCAGTGCCTCTGACCTATTTCAACACATATGTCTTACGACTCCTTAATTCGCCGAACGACAACCTCAATCTGCAGTTTCGGGTAATTGAAGCGGCGCTTGTCCCTAGCGACAACGATATGTTGATGAAACGAGATGACTTACAATCCAACTTTTCTCCCAGTTTCTGCAGATGATGTGCGAGAAACAGGCAAACAGGTTCCGCCTTACGAGCAACATTGCTAAGCAAATGTGTGAAGAACCCGTCGAGCCTGAACCATGTAAATGTGATAATACATCTACTGAAATCTATTTCAGTAGCTTAATCGCGGTACTCTGATTTGCAGATGACCAATCGCTGGTGCTTCTTGGGCGTGGGTGGAACGAATTCCTGAATGCCTCCAAAATGACGGGCATTGAGGTATTTTTTTGATGCCCCTTGGAACCCCCTGAAATTTCCATAAGATCCATTGGTCCTGAACAAAGAAACTGACCAATCAAATTCGTCCTATTAAAATGTAGAATAAGAGTTGTTGTTTCAGCAGGGCGAGCTGCGAATGGAGAGCAGTTTTTGTTGTCGCCTCTCTGAGAAGTTGTTGTTGTTGTTTTAGCATACAATATCAGTGGAAAGCTGCTATGTGGACGCTAGCTACGTCTGCCAACCGGACTTTCACCCCGAAACAGGGGAGCCAAAGCTGCCACCACACACACGCCAACCAAAGTTCATCATCGCAGCATCTTCGCGCGACGACGACAAGGGCAACTTCCTCTACAATCTGCTCAAGCAGAAGACGATAGTGGTGGTGATGATGGACGCGTGAGTGACCTCGTTTTGAAACCACGTACTGCAATCCGATTGGACCAAGAAGCACCAATTGTATCAGTCTGTGTGGGTTTTAAGGAAGACCAGCTGCTGGGCTGGAAGATTCGAGAAAGGTTAGGTGACAACTTTGAGATCGTAGGTTTGCTGGGCTATAATTGGGAATTGTCATTTATTGGACGGTCCTGGTCTCCTTGACCTCTCAGTGCTGTTCAGTTTGCTTTTGTCATCGATTGGTGGGGGTATAAAGAAGGGCAGTCACCCAGATACGCCACTGCAACAAGAATAACAATTGTCCTGTTAATCAGAGTTGCTATTGGCTAACGGACGTTGGCAGCGGTATTGCAGATCGCATCGACAATAGCCGGATTTAGGGTAACGCATGTTTAATAAGAATAATTATATTCGCTTTATTAAGGTCACGAGGACCAAAACTTTCAGCGTTTAAATTTACAATTAACAAAAATGTTACAGGAATTGACGATGCAGAATAATTTAAGAAGAATAAAAGAAGTAACATCAAGGTAAATTGGTAAGAAAGACCAATTTAACCCACGAAGTGGAAAACGGGAAATATCGGCCATTGAAATGACCTATCCAAAACACGCGCCAATGTGGCGCCAATGCTTCCTTAAAGCCTCCATCACCTAGTCGATGAGCTTGTGGTTAGTAAATCATTTTGTTTGGGAAATTGTAGTGAAGCGTAGCAACACAAAGATGTAAAATTTAAAAAAAATATTAATCCAATGCTCCAAACGACTTCCCATCACATCGATTTCCTGGTGAATTCCGGCGGTTTTATACTGTGAGCGGTCTTAGTGACGTCTGGCATTGGTGCAAAATGCATGAGTCATGTGGTTAACGTTGATAAACGTCGAAGTGATTGGCAGACCTTTTAATTAATTATTTTTACGCTTTATTAAGGTCACAAAGACCAGAACTTTCAGCATTTTAATGTTTAACAGGAATGGAGGAAATAACAACGAGGTAATGGCGGCCATAGAAGGCCTTGTCCATAACGCGCGCGAGACAGTTTCCGCCACCCGGCCTCCAGGTTGCTAGATTACAAGCGCACGCCACTACGTCGGCCTATAATAATAATAATAACTCTTCATTTAAGATGTTCGTTGCAGTAGTCGAATTAGTCCTAGTAGTATAAGTTGTAGATGAAGAAGTAGTAGGAGGAGTAGTAGTAGTGGTAGGAGTAGGAGTAGTAGAAGTGGTAGTACTAGAAGTAGGAGTAGTAGTACTAGTAGTAGTAGTAGTAGGAGGAGGAGTAGTAGTAGTATTAGTAGTAGTAGAAGTAGTAGTACTAGTAGTAGTAGTACTGGTAGTAGGAGTAGTAGGAGTAGTAGTAGTAGTAGTAGGAATAGTAGTAGTTGTAGTAGTGGGAGGAGTAGTCGTAGGAGTGGTATTAGTAGTAGAAGCCGTAGTAGTTGTTGTAGAAGTGGAGTAGTAGTAGAAGTATTATAAGTAGCAGTAGTAGTAGTAGAAGTAGTATTATAAGTAGCAGTAGTAGTGGTATTAGTATTAGTAGTAGTAGGAGGAATAGTAGTTGTGGTAGAAGTGGAGTAGTAGTAATAGAATGATGAGTAGACGGAGTAGGAATCGGCAAATTTAACCCACGAAGTATATAAGGTTTGGAAAACGGGAAATATCGGCCATTGAAATGCTCTATTTTCTAGACACACCGACAAGGCGGCCATCGAAGCCGTTCAGTATTGGCCGGATGGCGTTCTCGACAACTTCCAGTCGGAGCATCACACATGCGAGGTTTTGATTCAGAGTCTAACGGAGAAACGCGATTGGTCCAAACGGTTCTTGTCTCTCAAATTCGCTGACGTCACGAGAGTGAGTACATCCCGCCTTTATCTTAACGCCCCATCACATGTGTCGGTGTAAACCAGTCACCACAAAGTCTTGGTAGGAGAGGTCATTAACTTTGGCGATGCTTTATCCTTCTGAGGTATCGATTGCCTCATTGGTCGGATTTCCTCAATCGCCAAAGCGCTGTTGTAATTGGAGCAGTGAAATTAAACTGTCGAGGCGATTTTCGTTTAAATTCGGTGCCTCTAGAGGTGATTAAACGTCTTCTTCAGCCATGGGAGTGCGTTCAAATGCAGTTTCTGGGATGGCCCAACAAGGCCTTTCCGCGTGTGGACGTTTTCTACAACTTCATGGCGAAGGTCCTCAAGCTCCTCAATCATTGGCCGGTGGGCGCCAAATACGGACCCCTTTTTGTTCATTCACTGTGAGTACATTGTTGCCGGAAAATTGTTACTGATTATAGTTAATGGCGTCTAATTTACTTGCTACTGTATTATAGTAAGTAATTAAACAATTATCACCTTTCCAGGTAAAATTAAAATCGGGTCAGATTGGGAATGCAGAATTGCGAAATGGCACAAATTAATCGATATTGTGTTTCGATTTTAGAAAACATGATGGCAGAGCTGGAACGTTTGTCTGTGCAATGGTTCTTTTGAACCAACTTAGAACAGGCAACGTAAACGTTGACGTCTACGGCACAGTGCTTGCCTTGAGTCGATATCGTCAAGAAATACTTCGCAATAAGGTACCCACTAAGGTCTTTGATGCTAGTTATGCTGTGCGCGTTATTAAGGTCACGAAGTCCCACAATCTAATTTACAACTAGCGACAGTTAACACGAATACAGGAAAACCACGACTTCACAGCCAATAACAAGGGTTGATGGTCAAACATATTTTCAGAATTTATCCCTATGGAAATAGGAAACGAATGCAGAAATTTTAGGGTGCATCACAACGACACCGCATAACCGCATTCACTGTTTGCAGGAACAATTGCAATTTCTGTACCGTTTCGTCGAATACTCAATGGACACCGAAAATGTTATGAACATCGGGGTGGATGCTGAATTTTGACTTTTTAAAACACCATTTGACCCGTTTGCACGCCCAACACGCTGATCTGATTGGCGCCACCCTTATAACGTTGTCCAATTAAAAGTAAGCTATTTTCTTCTCAAACCCCTTTAAGACGTCTGCAACCGTGGAGTCCTTCATCTTCCCCTTAAAAAACACCACGAGGCCGAAAATAAAAGCCTACTTAAATAGTGTCAGTAATCTTTATTTATACAAGAAATCATTCGACGATGGCTTTATTCTTCCTGTTGCCATCCGTACCCTGGGGGTATCGCTTTCTATACCTCTCCACGACCACGGGATCCACCAGATAGGTGCCATCCAGTTGATTCCCAAGAGTGAGCCTTCAAGATTAAAAAACAATGAAATCACAAAAAAACATTAAACGGAACCCACCAATTGGCTTGCAGGTTGTGCGGTCTCCCGAAGAGCTCCACTTTTCGGGTGCCCGGAGACAGGCGTTCGATGAGACCGTAGACCTCGTCTGGCTTCCTGCTGGTTTCTCTCACCTCGCTGACAAGCACATCGCAGTCGAGACCCTTGTTGATACGTCGCGGCCGGCCTTTCATACCAATCAGACAGTGTTCCTTGCCGTGGTTCAACCAGTGGCCCGTACGACCGGTTCGAATGAGACGCTGCAACTGATTTGTCTTCACCCAGATGAGTTCATCCACACACCGGTAGCCCCAGAGTTTGAGGCAATCCCGACCAAGCTCCATGGCCCTGGTACAACACCAAATACAAAGGCATTTTAGCACCTCTACCCCGGTAACCAACAACCGACCCTACATCGGTAAAGTTCCAAGGGGATCAACAAATAGGTTAACGGACACACAGACACGGTCCAACTAGAGTACGGTTTGGTTGGTTCGAACCTACCTGCCAGTAACCCACAAGAAAATGTATCCATCATCCTGGAGACAGGGAATATTCATTCGTCTCATCTCTTCATCAGACATTGTGCCGTAAGGCAACTCCATGTGGATGTCCCAAGGTGGGTCAGCCATGATGACGGAAAACTTGCCGAGAACCGTCATATCCAACTGGCGGATGTCGCAGTTAATCCACTAGAGAGAAGGAAATTATTAAAACAAAAAACCTCTACAGATCGGTCGCGGAATAAAGGCATGGCACGAGTCTGTCAAGCTGCAATCCTACGACTGCAAAACGTCGAAGATACCAGAAATAACTAGGAAGTAAATAAATCTCGCTGTAGCGGTGGTATTCTGCAAATATTTATCGTCGCCACTGAATTCCCGATCTGAGTTAATGGAGGCAGCTTAAAAAGAGTCACAATTTTTACCTGAGCAGGGTAGAGGGGGATCGCGGGACTAAGAGGGGAGGGCGAGCATCCACGTCCTTGGGTTCCACGCAGATGCCCATGACGAAAGGCACCGGCAGCTGCAACCGCCTCTGCCGATGTGAGATCGGCGGGATCTATCTCGTAGTGTACATACTGCAACGAAACACGCAACACATACGCGTCACACATTCTTCTCTCTCCACTTCGACCAATTTACACCGCCCATTAAATAAGCATCTCTCCGTTCACGGTCGACAGTCCACATCTTCTTAGGCGCAGACAGAGGATGTGTCGTCTTCATTGATGTCGTTAATGGTAGGCGCCCACTACGTCCCAATCCACTAAGTATTTGAGCTAGTTTGGATCGCGTACGAAATGAGCAACCTTGGGAATAAATGCTTCCTCTTCCTTGTTATTACAGCTTATCCGGTACCAAAACGACAACTAAAGCGTACTTTACAGGTTTCCACGTGAAAGCAAGTGTTGAGAAACGAACAATCGCCCAGGGATTCTACAAATAATAAAAAACAACGAAGTCAACCAATAAGAACACCACTGAAATGAATTAATGACTTACCATCGGTATGCGCATGGATAATCTTTTTAAAATGGAGCTTTGCACAATCTGCTCTGCCTGTTGTCCGACGGCAATCGTTTCTGGTGCCGTGAACACAGAATAGTTGGACCTGGCTTCCACCGTGCGAACGGAATTTCCTGTTTCGTGCCATTTCCATTACCGAGGGGGTGTTGAGGAGGTCACTTATCTCCTTGTTGATCCGCTGAAGCTCACGCTCCTTGGCAGTTGTGGCATGCAAAAGGCTTTCGAGGTCAGAAGTCGTATTTTTTGGACCTGACGACGCATGACTTGTGGTTGTGGGTTGATTTTCGATTGACAGATTTTCAGTAGGCTCTGAGGCGGGTGATATGATACCATTCTTTGTTTTTGTTAACTTGTTTGTCGTCGCCACTGATTCCGAACCAGATACTGGGCTGTTATTAGTACTTTCTAAAATATTAAAACAGATAACACATCTAGAATAGCATTATTGTGTATAGAGAAAATAATGGGCTAACCAAGCGTGATGTTTTCATTTGATTGGAGTTCATTCAACAGATCAGTGCCTAAATTGGCTCTCAATTGATGCTTTTGGTTGAATTTTCCAGTGCATAATAACATTAAAACGGCAGCAGATAGAGCCCGTTTAGACGGTTGGCCCATCTCGTCGGCTGCCGCTAATAGTTCGTTGCGTCTTTGCCTTCGAGTTATAAGATCATCTCGAAATTGCAAGTTGTGGGCTCTTAAGGATGCCAATTCTTTCTCCATATGGGAGGAAAATTGCGACCAATCAGGCGGGCCAACGAATTTAATATAAGCGGGATACTTTATGGAAGTTAAACGATACTAATAATAATGATGAACCCGAATGAAACGGAGGTGCTTATACACGCTACTTTAACCAATATACGTGTAACAAAACGTTTAAAATCCTTAAACGTGAATCAACCATCTCTTTATTTAACATTGGTTGGGGTGCGTGTTCTTCGTGGTCCAAAGATGAAGGAATGGAATAAATAATATTATTTACTATTCGAACAATAGTAAGAGCCCGGCCTGGACAAGAAAATGGCACGATATATATTGATGTAGTATTTTTCAATTCATCAAATTCTGTTATGTTGGCGTCATTTATAAGCTAATTTACAGTTTCATTGATGACAAGGATAAAAAGACCGTGTCGCTTGTAAAGGATACTTAAAACCACAAAGCTTTTTTGTGACATGCGTCTAAAAAGGATTCGAATGCTGCTAAAAAAATTGAATCGAGTAGATTATTTCTGTCAAGGAATAAAATGGAACAGAGTTGTGCCGGTGTTCGCGCATCGTGGAGCGAATCGGTTAGTGTCCTCGTTAAAAGGGGGCTTTTAGATCATTACAGGGCTTCCCCCTTTGACACTTCATCGACAGGGAAAAGATACAATTACCATGGCCGATTGGGAGGAACTTTTACCGAGGGGAACAAAGGGACACAGTCCGTCAGATACGTATGTGTGCGGATGACTTGACCACTTCTTGTACGAATTGGGGATTGAACGAATAAGATTCGATCAATTGGAACCGTTAAATGGCGTCCATTCATGTATTTTAAATGTTTTATTATATCGGAAAAGGACCATAATAAGGCACAACGGAGAAAAACGTGGGTGCTTTTTCGCAGCTATGGGTGCACCTGGGAGCTTAGTTTTCTGGAGTCTAGTTTCTTAAGATGGGAACCAAGAATCAGAGTCGACGATATTTACCGAAGACGGCATCCTCATGATCACTCGATGATAACCGAAAGATAAAAATAACGCCAAGGAATTTCGATTTTGATCTCGAGGCGAAATCATAGAGTGAATCAGTGTCAACATCCGCTCTCAGGAAAAAACTAATGGAGATGCATTTTGATGCGTTCAACAGATAGCCGTTCTCAGTTTCTGCCTACCCCGAGCAGTTTAGAATCACAATTCGTCTTGCACGAAGGGCATAATGCCAGGTCGTTTGCGTATTCTATTAGTTTCACGTCTTTAGGGGACCGAAAGGCTATACGTGAAATAGTTAAAAATGAATGGAGATAGCACTGTGCCTTGTTGTACACCGCAATTATTTGGCAAACAAACAGGATGCGGCTGTGCGCGTAGTTGCTAGGCGCAGTGAAAACCGCATCTCGGTTTTCCGACCGCGAACAAGGAGAACGGAAGCGCTTCGCGTTGTACTCAAACGTCTGATGAAACCAGCAAAGCGTGTGGTCTTGCTTGTTTGTACTTGCGACCGTCTGTGGCCTCCATTGACGCTGCCAGCGGTCATTATTCTCCAGCATTTGGCGCCTCAAGTCACACGACTCTTGGGCCTCGTCGTCAGTGAGTTTCCGGGGTGTCTTGTCACGGTGACTACTGCTAACGGGCCAGGGTGAGTTGCAAAAATGCTGTCGACGTACTCGCCTAACTTGTGCGATGGTTCCCAACGAGGCTCTGACGAACGGGGCAGCTCTTGGGTGAAAAGTTACCGAATGATTCGGCGTAGTCCTTGTACAGCGAGTTGTGCTGGCGTTGGCGCGTCGTGAGCGAATCGGACATCACCATAATCTCAGACCGCCATCGGTGACTGTGGGGGTCGACCAATTGCAACAACACACAGTCTCCCAAGCCCCCAACAGAAATGTCCTCGAAAGATTCGCAATAGTTTTCCAGGACGGCGTTGACTTCTGTCCTCACGCGCAAGCCGACCGGTTTCGCGTCCATAGCGACCGTTTGCGTACGCAGTCCTCGACATGGTCGATGCTGAGATAACCCGGTTCGACCAAATAGGATTACTAACGTTTCGAGCGCTAATTTCTCAAGGTCCCCCACAAAGCACACAGCTGGCAATTAGTGTAGCATATATTTCGACCGACCACGGCGATCGTTTACATTCTCGCGTCCAAACAACCTAGATCAAACAGGCGCAGAGTCGCATCATCCGACGAGGAAACCACGAAGGCGTGGCGATTATCGATTGCAGGCGACAAGGCCAAGTCGAGCACAGCCTGTGTGTGGCCACGAAAGATGGCCAGAGGAGCCGTGGAACCGCCGCCAACCGCCCACGCAACCACGGTGCCAGCGAGGGTGCTCGCGAAGAAGTGCGCTGCTGTGTGCGACCACCGAAGGGCAGTTATACCCACACCATCGCTTTCCTGAAAATAAATGAATTCCATTATTACTGTCTACTTATTGTTTTTAAGTACAGTGTATATTTAGGAGACACTCGGAGTACACGTACACTAAACGACGCGTCTGTGTAAATCCATTTCTGTCGCATACGCATGCAAGTCGTGTCAAAGACGCCCAGGTGTCCGGCAACTGTCCCGAAGGCCAAAAAAGGGTGACTGAAACGTCAATATGAAGAGGAATAGGAAGACCACTGAAATCGAAGCTTTGGAACCTTCGCAGGCCACTTACGTCCAACTGAAATCGATGGCTTCGACAGTTCCTGAAGACTCCAGCTTGATCACGGTCAACTACAACAAAAAGAAGAAATATTTTCGAGCGTTTTTCTGAGAACAGAGAATTTACCTCCACGCCTGTATAATTTTCCCCGGCGTTAAATGATCTGACTTTTAAGACTCCGTAGGCTTTTTAAAATAATCTCGTTTTCTAGCGGACTGCCTATTCTCTCCATCCAAGAAATCATCGTTCAACGCCACTTCAATAGTTGTTCACAAATCGCTGCTCATATTTTGAGTGACACCTCCCATCCCCTCTTTCAAGTTTATCCAAGTGTAAATCCCTTTGACCCATGCGTAAGCAATAGTGTTCAATACTCACAAGAACGGCGGCATATCGCAATTCGGCCATTCCTTATTTGTTCCGATTTGTAGTAAAAGACAATTTTCATACTGCTGATTGTTTTGGTCCTCGTGTCCTCAATAAAGCCGCGACAATTATTATCATTTCCCAGATTACTCACTGCACTATCAGCAACCTTTTTCACACCATCTCCGGCCTTCTCCGACGGCGGTTGTGGTCTGCAGGGAATGATGACGATCTGGTCGGCCGACCCAACGGCCACGATGTCCAATTTCCTCATTTCCGGCAATGCCACCGGCTGAGGAGCAGCCATACATATGTATCCCCGCTCTTCTACATCGATCTCCCGCTCTCCCTCCTCCAATTCACCCATGTCGGAGCGGGAGGCGTCCCCAAGACTGGCCGTGAGGACCACCTGCTCCGTTTTGAGGTCCCACACCCGGAAATCGCCATCTCGGTACACCACGGCGAGGTGTGGACGGTCGGAGGCGTACGTGGAGGGGACGATTTCGGCGGCCATGGCGTCACAACCGGGTCCTGCCGAGCAGCAAAGGATTATTAGGGCTTTAAAATAACATAACACACATGCGCATAAACAATAGCCTACCTATTAGGAACTTTGGGGGTCGTTCGTGCCTCGCTTTGCTACTAACCAAACAGGCAGTGACGATGCTGTCCACAGACCCTGCCAACAGAACGAGGGGGCCACGTTTTTGTGGTGAAGAGCCACCCATATCTCCTGCCCACCACTTGACCCAGAGAAGATCTCCTATAGTGAGGTTCTGGTGGGGATTCCATTGGACCTGGTGACGCCAAACCCGAAGACCGCCCGCCATATCCCCAGTGACGAGAAATTCGCCGTCGACTGGACTGAAGGTCAAGCAAATTACGGAGTCCTCATGACCTCAAAAAATGAAGAGTAGGAGGATTAAAACCTGAAAAGTGGATTGACTTACTAGAGGGACAGTGTTGCCACGGCAAATGTGAGGCATTACCTGTACATGTGAAGACGTCTTCGCCTGAAGCGGCGTCCCAAATGATTGCCGTGTGATCTTGTGACCCGGAGCACACGAAACGTCCTTGGGGATGAACTGCCACGCAGAAGACGCTTTCTAAAAAGACGAAAGAATTTAAGTGACCAGTGGTGGACTCGGGTATTTATTAGTAAGGAGATACCTTTATGCTTATCCAAAAGAAATTTAGCATCATCTGAACCGGATGGGATGATTGGCAATCCACCTTCTTCTTCTTCATCGTCGGGATCCATTTCTAAATTGGGGTTGAGAAAAAAGGTTTTTTACATTCACAACGCATTTCGTAAAATAGATAAGAATGCGAAGGTTCCGTGCCCCAACAATCAGAATGGCACGATGGCCAATGATGAGGGTCGGGAATTAATAAGACCGTTAAGGTCATAACATGCGTGTTTGGGCGTGCCACCCAATTGGCTGCTAATAAAATGGGTGTCTCGGCGTTGTCTTGCTAGTGACCTGGCGTGCATTTTGAGGATAACGTTTTCTAGGTAATGATAAACACGTGAATGGTAAATGGAACGTAGAACGCGTGCAGTGGAAACACAAGGTGTTTAGGTCACTAGAGATAAACAAATGTGACCCAATCGTGCAGCGGAAAATAAATTCCCTAAAAGCTTCGTTGAAAACCCCCATGAAAGCGGTTTAACTATAGTAGGCGATTGGAAATAAACAATGTAAAGACAGGAAGAAAAATAAATAATAGTAATTTACCTACATCTGAGTGATCGCTGATAATTTCATAGGGTTCGCCTTCCAAAAAATACTCCTCTTCACCTAAGTTACCTTCATCATTGTCCGAGACGTGCGGTGGCGTATTGTAAGGGCTCATGTTACTGGTGATAAAACAATATTGTGTCTCAGGGGGTATGTTATCTATGAAAATGAGATTAGAAAATGGTTACATTTATTCCACAAGAGGCTGTCCCCAAACCTCAGTCAATACGATGAATAAGGCGACTTAGCTGGGCGAATGACCTTTACTTGTGAAGGAAGATTGGTAGAAGGTACACGCATCGTGTAAGCACACTTACGAAAGAGGATATAATAATGAAAGCTATAGGTGAAGAAGTTGGAACACAATAGGCGCTTTTGGCGAAAATGGGACGGGTCCTTATAACGGGTAACTACACAACTGGTCCATAGTATGGGAGAAGGGAGGATGTCGCTGTAGGATCTCGTTGGTTGGTGAGATGTGGGGAGGCTGAGGTGCTGCGTTGGCGAAGGGTTGGTAGAGCGAAAGGCACCTGTATGAGGGGAGAAAGTACGTTTCCTCGCTTTTAGTAGACTAGAGGGTCGTAAACATCAGCGTATCGAACTCTACCATTGAAAGATATCAAGGAAATATGGTCGCCTCCTATAGGGCAATTGAGTGAATTACAATATATTTGCTTGAATCTATCGCGAAAATATTTTTTTCCATAATTACGCCCAAACAAAATTGCAACAATTAAATTCAATACGACAAAATGTATTAACATTTGGCATGCTCTCGTAGAAATAAGTATACGATTGGTTCGAATACTTGCCTTCAGTAAAAGCGCGATTTCTTATATGCATCAGAACAAAGTACGGTTATTAAATGACCCCAAAACGGAGATTTCATAAAATTAGTTCATTAAAATTGTTAAATTAGCTATAATATTTTTTTATAAATCAAAACAAGTTTATAAGGCCACGCTGTTACATACACCGAGAGCAGCTTTCTCCCCTGTTTTCAATCTTGCAGTCAATTTCGAACCGATATGAATTGTTGCGGGCAATCGCGTTCATTCTGCCTATTTCTTGATGGCCTGCATTGAATTAATACATAGAGCTGGCTGGGGTGGCACGACAAGAAGACAATAGTCGACCATGGAAAATGTGTTACAATGATGAAAGAATTGAGGCAGTAAAACAGGTATCACAGCAGGCAACTCATCCTTGGGAAAGAGCTAATGAATTGAGAGGCTAAGCTTTGCGGATGTTTTCGGCTTGGAGTTGTAAAGATTGTGGCAATGATGCCTTCGACGTTACGCTAGTAATGGTTATCAAGTAGGTATGGGCTTTGCAAATGTCTTTGGTTGGTGTGTATTGGATTTAAAAGTCGTAGCTGACGACCGTGGTTGGTAATGGATTAGCGGAAAGTATATGAAAACTCACGAAACTAGACATCTGAGTGCTGTTGTCGGGAAGGAGGTGAACACGCATAATGTTTATCATCCTTTTTTTACAATAAAAAAACCCGATAGGTCTCCGATGTTGTCAGAATCTGGACGCTATTTGTAAAATTTTAGGAGGAATGCCATTTTTCAGAACGGAATATTGAAACCATACACTTAGCTCGGTTATAGAACCGTATCAGTTCGGTTTTTTTGCTTCTAATGTGAATGGATTACAATGAAAACGTAATCCAGATGTGAGCCGGATGGCAAAGTTACATAATCTATTCGAGTACGACAAGGTTGATATTGGCAGCAGGGATATAGTAAACGCTGCCGGTAGTGGTTCCCCGAAATAACACGCAACACTGCAGATTGCAGAATGCATTTTAAGATGAAGCTGTTGACCTTGCTTTCATTTGGAGAACATAACTGAAAAAACCTGCATTATCGGTTAACAATGCCTGCCTATGTGGCTTGTTTTGATGAAGACAGAGCCAATTAAATCAGTTAACCGATTGGATTCAAACCCATATGGATATATAATGTAATATCCCAGTGGGTATGAGATCTAGGAAAATGGCATTAGTTAATAGTAACCTGTATTCCGCCAGAGGGTTTCCCAAACGTCAGTCAACAGCATGAATAAGGTGACTTAAATGTGCGAGTGACCTTTAATTAAGAAGGGAGATAGGTAGAAGTTACACGCATCGTGTAAGTGCACTTACGAAAGAGGATAGACGATAGAAAAAAGATAGAAAGCGATAGACGAAGAAGTTGGAACACAATAGGAGCTTTGGGCGAAAATGAGCGGGTCGTTATAACGGGTAACTAATTGACTGGTCCATAGTGTGGGAGAAAGAAGGATGTCGCTGTAGAATGTGTGGAGGAGGTTGATCGGCTGCGGTTGCGGAGGGTTGGGAGAGCGAAAAACATGATGGGACAAAGTGAGTTGCCTAACTTTGAGAGAACCAGAGGTTCGTAAACACCATCAGATCGAACTCCGTACCATCGAAAGATAGCAAACCAAGATGGCCGCATCTTATCCTGTCATGTCGTGCATTGCAAAAAAATATATGGTTAAACAGAATTTCGCGGAGGAGATCAATCAAAAGAGTCAACGGCCCGAACAGGAATTATGTTTAACAGCGCTGCTCCATTGCAGAAAACATTTGCAAGTTAAAACATTTTCATAAATAATTAACGAGGCTCGTGTATTTACTTTACTGACTTTATAAAAAGTCGCGTGTTTTATCGCGTCAGTTATATCGTCACAATTTGTTGTAGTTCCATTTCAAGTCTACGAATTGTAATGCACGAGATGGCCCAATAGGAGTCTATCACATTTCCGTTCTATCTTTTGATGAAACGGAGTTCGATATGATGGTGTTTACGACCCTCTGGTCCACTCAAAGCGAGGCAACTCACTGTCTCCCCTCATGCAGGTGCCTTTCGCTCTACCAACCCTTCGCCGACGCAGTACCTCAGCCTCTCCACATCTCACACCAGCCGACGAGATCCTACAGCGACATCCTCCCTTCTCCCATACTATGGACCAGTTGTGTAGTTACCCATTATAAGGACCCGTCCCATTTTCGCCAAAAGCGCCTATTGTGTTCCAACTTCTCCACCTATAGCTTTCATTATTATATCCTCTTTCGTAAGTGTGCTTACACAATGCGTGTACCTTCTACCAATCTTCCTTCACAAGTAAAGGTCATTCGCCCAGCTAAGTCGCCTTATTCATCGTATTGACTGAGGTTTGGGGACAGCCTCTTGTGGAATAAATGTAACCATTTTCTAATCTCATTTTCCTAGATAACATACCTCCTGGACACAACATATTAACAGTATTCTTAAGCCGTTTAATATAAAATTCGACTATTGTATTCAAGATGTGGGCTCATGTGGGGTTTGCTCCTCCCGACCCGATTGTAGGTATCAATGATGCATTTAAGCGTGATACCAACCCACAAAAAATCAACCTCGGTGTTGGTGCTTATCGAGACAGCACAGGACAGCCTTGGGTTTTGCCGACGGTTCGCAAGGCCGAAGAAAGAATATTATCACGCAATCTAGACCATGAATATCTCCCGATAACTGGACTTCCTCAATTTAATAAAGCCGCCATCCGTTTAGCACTTGGTGATGACTGTCCTGCAATTGATTCAGAACGAGTACGTTATGGTCCATCTATCTAACCTAGATTTTACACAAATTGGTTAAACTTTCGATATTTTTAAGACGGTTACGGCGCAGTGCATTTCCGGTACAGGTGCTCTTAGAACTGGTGCAGAATTTTTGGGACGTTGGTCGAAGTCAAAAACCATCTGGATGCCGAAACCTACATGGAGCAATCATATCAACATATTTCGAAACGCTGGACTAGACTTGCGCTTCTATCGTTATTACGACGCCTCCAGCTTTGGTATTGATACGAAGGGGTGGCTAGATGACGTGTCCAACATTCCGCCAGGGGACGTAATTTTGCTGCACGCCTGTGCCCACAACCCAACTGGCGTGGACCCCACCAGGGAACAATGGAAGAAAATAGGGAAACTCATTTTAGCGCACCATCTTGTTCCCTTCTTCGACTTGGCCTATCAGGGCTTCGCTACGGGTGAACCGAATCACGATGCCTGGACGGTGCGATATTTCGTCAACGAGCTAAAAATCGGGACTCTTTTGCTGTCACAGAGCTTTGCCAAAATAATGGGGCTCTATGGAGAGAGGATTGGCGCCTTTACACTGGTCTGTGGGTCCGAGGAAGAGGCGAAGCGATGTTTATCACAAATAAAAGCGTTGATTCGTCCCATGATAAGCAGTCCCACATTGTATGGGGCTCGAATCGTGGCAGAAATTCTCAGCAGTCAAGACCTGAAGACCGAATGGTGTGTGTCTATCTTATTAACGTACAGGCGATTGATTTCTACAATTTGACTGACAGTTGCCTTTATTCGCCGTGAATAATGTTTTTTCAGGTTGAATGAACTCAAGACAATGGCGGAGAGAATAATAACGATGAGAAAAACTCTTGTGATGAAACTCAAAGAGGAGGGCTCCGTAAGAAACTGGGACCACATTGTCACACAGATCGGCATGTTCTGCTTCACCGGCCTAACCAAGGAGCAGGTAGGGATACTTTAGTGAAAGATATTTAATTACTACTCCCTTATATTAAGTAAGGTTGTAAGGGTATTTTGGGACTCGCTGTAAAATAATTTAGTTATCTCGTTTTATTTAACTAATAGCATCCCCACAAGAATAGGGTCTTCAATTCGACTATCTTAACTCTTTATATTAAAGGTTTTCGTTATCGTGGCCTTAAAAAATCCATCGCCATTGTTATTAACTTTGGCGAAACTGCTTCTACATTTCGCCGTTTTTGTAGGTAGAGAGGCTGGTGAGGGACTTTTCGATCTATCTGACCGGAGATGGTCGCATCAGTGTGGCGGGAATCACGCCCAGCAACGTGGGATACCTGGCGCGAGCCATTCACGAAGCCAGCGCATTCGTGACATGTCCAAATGGCGACGTTGGTTGTTAAGCTGGTGAATGCCTTTTTTTTTGTTATTTCGTGTTTTAAAATAAACAGATTCTGCAATTTGTGCTTGAGAGGTGGGTTTTTTCTTGGACGAGGTTGATTGGCCAACACATGAACAGAGTATGATAATCGAATGACAGCCGTCCGCAATTTTAGTCGTTTCATTTAAGTTGCAAGATTCAACGGATGTGTAGTAGGAGCGAGGATGCGACTTCAAACACCATGGCATTTATATACGCAGACACGTGAATGAGTAGGGATATTGGGACAGATAAGAAGCAAGCCAAACAATTTTAGGGATCAGCAACAATCGCCTCATCTAATCCGTATTGACCAATTTCGATGACACACACATGAGACCTCAATAAAGGGAATTCCATTATTACTGTCTACTTATTGTTTTTAAGTACAGTGTATATTTAGGAGACACTCGGATTAAAGGTACACTAAACAACGCGTCTGTGTAAATCGATAATCGCTTCATAAATGATCCATAACGGCGATGCATTGGATAAAATCTCGCGCATGATTGCTAAAAGAAGGTCATTGGCAGGCATATTTTATTATGCAGAGCATTCCGGGAGGCTTTACGAAGAAGCTCTTAAAAACTTATTAGACGTGCGGTAATGGTGGTTCAATATATGGTATTAGAGGTAAGAGGTCGCCAATTTATTGAGGACAAAATGTTTGTCTCTTAATCTAGGAAGGCATTCCAAGTATCCGTCTTATTTGCGGCACAATCAAATGGTTGCCAGTGAACAGAAGAAATCGCAATCATTGCTCATGCCAAGTATTTGACGCACCATTCAAGTGCAGATGAAATAACGCGCTCTTGAAAACGGCAAGTTGATGCACACGTTTCTTCTTCAGGCCAATGACCTCATTTTATGGAGGATGATGATGTCGAGGAGGAGGAGGAGGAAGTGAGAGGAGGAGAATGGGAGAAAGAGGAGGAGGGTAAGGTGTCAAGTCGTCCGCGTATTTAATGAAAGCGGCGGAGGAAGAAATATTTGATGGGGGTTAACGAAATAAGGTTGAAGCCCGATTATCAACCATCCACAGCTCTATCTTCCCCAAGTTAAGATAAGATTGTGTTAACATCGGCTCTCTTTGAAAAATTAATGGAGATGCATTCAACAGAATTCCATTCTCTAAGGGCCACTCGAGTACCTCAGTGACTGCCTGCGCGAGCTGTTGAGAATCACCATTCGTCTTGCAGGCATGGCGTAAGATGACCGAGAACTGTTTATAGACAATTGGCATCTCGTCCTCCTCGACATTCATGCAAATTTGAAACCCGAAGTCGATTCTTCCCCGGCGAAACGGGTCTACTCACAACTGCAAAAAAGCACCTACGTTTTTCTCCGCTGAGATTGAACCACCGTATGATGGTCCTTTTCCGATACTTGTTCGTTCCATTTAAAAGGTTTAACATATCAATGAATGGAAGACGGCAATACCTGCTAGAGCCAGAAAGGCAACTACGTAGACGAGATTGGTCTATTCAGTTGCAATGAGACTATTTATTCGTCGACCAAGGCGACGCCTAAAAGTGTTCTTTTAATTTTAATTGTCGAGTAACACAACGTTTAGATAAAAGTATTTATTCGCTATTTCAATACGATTTCTGAACAGAAATTGCAACATGCAGAAGTTCCTGTGGAAATTTATCGATTAGATACATTGCCGTCCTTTCCTTATTTGAGGGAAGCCACGTTCACAGAAATCGTTTCCCGTAAAGGGAATTTGGTAAAATATCTAATAGTGCTTCTTCCAAGAATGATCTTTTGCTGAATGTATCAAAATGCATCCATATCACATTTTCCCTGACAGCCGCTGCCGACACCCCCGAAATTTCTTCACTACATAACTTCGCTTCGAGCCCAAAATCGAAGTATCTCGGGGTGATTTTTAACAGTCGGTTATCGTGGAGTGATAATGTCGATGTTGTCTTTGGTAAAAGCCGCCGTCTTTGCTTCCTTGTTCGTCGATTCAGGAGACTTGGTTTGAGCTCTAGCCATATAAAAACCTTCGTCCATGCCTGTATAATTCCCCTGATTGTATATTGTTCCCCAGTAATTTTCCCGGCCTTAAATGCTCTGACTTTGTAACCCTTCATCGACTTTTTAAAATAATCTCGTTCTCTAGCGGTCTGCCTATTCTCTCTATCAAAGAAATCATCGTTGAACGCCACTTCAATAACTGCTCATTAATCGCTGTCCGAATTTTAAATGACCCCTCCCATCCCCTCTATTCCAGTTTATCGGAATGTAAATCTCTTCGACCAATGCGCCGTACATACCGGTCAATTCCAACAAGAACGGCGGCATATCGCAATTCGGTCATTCCCTATTTGTCCCGATTTTTAGTCTCACCAGACCAGGTTAAACAGGAACTACAAGACAATTTTCGCATCTAATATTTGTTTTCCTGCCTTTTTTGAATGCTGAAAGTTTTGGTCCTCGTGACCTCAATAAAGCCACTACAATTAATTATTTTTATTACTGGATTAAATAATAATGACGCGATTGATATCAATTGTGTACAACCCTTGTTAACACTTAAAAAATACATGTGCCTTTCGATCCGTTGTACATTTGATATGAAATGAATTCTTGATAACTAGACTATAACAAAATATTTTTAATCATTGAATTTCTAAAAAAAAAATGTTATCATCGTTCGTATTACCTAAGATTCGATATCAAGTAAATTTTCCCAGACAAGACCTTCACACAATCAAACAAAATGTTACTCAGATCGTTTACATGTTAACAGATTTTACCCCTTTGTCCACAATAACGTTAATTAAAAACCAAGATGTTGTGTGAACCAGTATCTATTTTCTAAATCTACGCCTTAACCATTGTGAATCCAATACCAAAACAAAGAAAAACATCGATGCTCTCGATTGTTTACGCTAAAATAAGAAACGGACCATGATTAATTGGGTCAATTGTGTTGCAATTATGTAAATATCATCTTACCCCAGAGAATGTGGTAGGAGAGGAATGTGTCGAGAGTTGAACAGAACACCCACGATGAGTCCTCTTCTTCCGGTTTCTCAAACGTTGTTGAAAGAATCTTCTTGTCTCCGTCTTCTTCGACGCCTTTAAAATCGGATGACCATTTTAAATAATCCAACTCAGTATGATGTAATGAGAATATGAGAAGGTGAATGGACACTTACTGCAACCTGGCTCGGAGTAATCACGGCAGAGGTCCTGGGAAGCTGTCATGATTGTTGTCTAAGACGGGTAAACAAGATAATGATGATGATGAGAACTGTAGAAACGACAATGATTATCAAAGGGGGTGAATGGTATTCAATTAGCGCTTCGGCATACCGTTGGTCCCATTGGGCAGTCAGAAAGACGAGCACACTTGATGTCAACGCTTGATTGGCCGACTGCATCGATTTCAGCGGGGCTCGACAGTTCGGGCTGGATGCAGTCTGAAGACACCAGCAAAAAACAGACATTTCACACAGTGAACTCGATCAACACCTATGATCACAACTCTCAGATTGACCGAGGGGAAACTCACTCTTGTCGATGCCCTTCCATGACCCGCCGTGGGAGAAGTAGACCATCACGAAGGCGTAACGGTGATCCTGCAAGTAGTCGTCCATGCGGAATCCTGCCGAGATGTGCGACTCAACCTCGCACACTTTTGCGGTGGCCGTGAATTTTCCTTCCTCTGCAACCCAATAGGACACAATTAGGCAAATTGGCTTAAATTTCCATCAAATTCCCTCAATAAATGTTATTAATAAGTATTAAATATGCGGATTCATTGGTGTCTACTTACCTTCGATCAATCCACAGGGAATTTTGTCAGTTGGATCCCAGGATTTCTCGCAGCTTTCCTCGCCATCGAAATTGTAGTCGGTTTGGTCAATGCGAAGCACCTACAATGGAAGTGGGTGAGTCCAGCTGATTCCTAAGACTTCACGGAGCACTGTGAAACGGAACCTACGTTGAATGGACCGGGCACCTCAACGGAAATGTCCACGCATCCGGATTCGTTATCAATCACGTACTGCGCCTGGGTGTTGGCTAAAGTTATAAAGGCAGTAAAGCTTGGAGTATGTTGTTGTTCGCGATTTAGAAAGTTCGCCAACAGGTAATCTGAACAGTATGTTTCCTTTTTTATCAAACTCCAAATACTCCATTGGTCGAGGGAAAACTAGCGAAGTAGCAAATAGACAGTTTGTCGACGTCGATCCGTCTTTTAATCTCAAACACAGTGTATGCAAGTAAACTGCTAAATGAAAGTTTAAATATTCGTACAAAAAACCCGATATTCAGTCATCTGAATCTGAAAAATCAGAACGTAGCCATGATCGCTGATATCAGGGTTTTAAGGGGTCTATTGGACAGGTCTAAGACACCAACTCAGGGAAATAACCAATGGGAAAACGACAGAGGGGAAGACGGCAATACCTGCTAGAGCCAGAAAGGCAACGACGTAGACGAGATGGAACATGGTTGTTGGATTGGTTTGTTGGGTGGGCGCCACACTATTTATACTACTTACAAAACTACGCCCAAATGATTTATTTTTTATTTCTCTTTTGAGTGACGGAAACTTTTCACAATGTGAAATATAATTTACTTTACATATTAAATTAGGTAAACGTTAATATATTTACGCAATTGGGTAGTCATTAAAGGTTGCGTTTTGAATCTAGCAAAGCAAAGGATTACAACTTGTAGCAACCAACTGCTCTGTTAAACCTGTCGGCGCCATCTGTCTCCAAGATATTTTTCTTCGGGTTATCTATCTATGGTTGATTGATGGATGCATGATTAATTGGCTTCAAAACTATTTTTCTAATCGACGTCAGCATGTCAGAGTCGGAAATGAAGCCTCCACCTCCTTGCCAAATAACTGCGGTGTACTACAAGGCACAGTGCTATCTCCCTTCATTTTCAACTATTACACGTCGAGCCTTCGGTCCCCTAACGACGTGACACTAATAAAATACGCGGATGACTTGACTTAATGACATGCCTGCAAGACGGATGGTGATTCTCAACAGCTCGGGCAGGCAGTCACTGAGATACTCGAGTGGTCTTCGGAGAATGGTCTTTTGCTGAATGCATCTATATTACATTTTCCCTGACAGCCGCTGTTGACACTCCCGAAATCCCTTCACTCCAAAATTTCGCTTCAAGCTCAAAATCGCAATTCCTCGGCGTTATTTTAAACAGTCGGTTATCATGGGGTGATCATGTTGATGCCGTCTTTGGTTAATGCCGTCGACTCTGCTTCCTAGTTCGTCTGTTCAGGAAACTTGGCTTAAGTTCAAGTCATATAAAAACCTTTGTACATGCCTGTTAAATTCCCCTTATTGCATATTGTTCTCCAGTAATTTTCCCCGGCCTTAAATGTTCTGACTTTTAAATTCTTCATAGACTTTTTAAAATAATCTCGTTTTCTAGTGGTCTGCCTATTCTGTATATTCAAGAAATCATCGTTCAACGCCACGACGTGACACCAATAAAATACGCGAACGACCTTTTACCGATATTATCATAAATTCATGTTTATCAAAGGGCAAATCTCTTCGACTAATGCGTAGACAATACCGTGTAATACCTTTAAAAACGGCGTGACAATCATAGGGCAATAGGTTTATATGGAAGAAGATTCCCTTCGGGCGTAGAAAAATTGACCATGGTATTGATACCATGTGTGAGAATTGGGTTTATGGGCGCAGAATTAAAATCGCCCATAATTTTTGAAACTAAAGACATCGGGGCATCATAGAAAATAGGCAGATAGGCACTGGTTGATGAGTGTTCGATATACACGTTAAAGACTGTCACAGACGTACATTTTTGAATTGACCATCGATGGCACAAAACAGCAAAAGCATTCAAAAGCACTGGCGGCGTATCAAAGAGCTCTTTTGTTTACAAACTCTGATTAATTTACGTCGCGACACTACTAACTTCGAATAAGCGGAATCAATCGAAATTATCTGACATAAATATGCCAGGTAGATTGATGTCCCGAAGAAAGGATTCTTTGAGACAGACCAGAATGACAGGTTAAAACAGAGCAGTTGTGTTAGCAGAGAATTTAAATCCTCAACTATGTTGAGAATCGAACGTACATTTAACGACACAAGAGGAGTGGTTAGTGATGTTTTTGCATCATAGTGACTGCATTTAGCATACCGGCCTGATATGAGTGCAGGATTCATTGACGCAAAATCTTTCATCGAAATCTTTCGATCGATTTGAGCTGAACAAGAGACAAAAGAGCCGATTTTTCCAAAAATAAAAACTATATTTTCTTAAATGGTTGTAAACCTTTCGCGCAACAAAAAAACGATTGCCCGAAACCCCTCTTGACCGTTATTATTCCTTAAGAGGTGAACCTCGTTCGTTGGCAAGAACCATTTTTGAGTAAAGAAACTTATTCCGCTCAAATATCATTTTATTTAACTGAAGAAACAATATTTGAAAGTGCTATCGGTAATGTCTGCAATCTACGTTGTGCCAGTCAAGTAGAAAAGAAAAAGGCAACAATTCCCTACACGAACGACCACACATATTGCCATTTGATCGCTTTAGATTATATTTTTCGCAATTATGTTGTGTCACTCAAAAGAGAAATAAAAAATAAATCATTTGGGCGTAGTTTTGTAAGTAGTATAAATAGTGTGGCGCCCACCCAACAAACCAATCCAACAACCATGTTCCATCTCGTCTACGTCGTTGCCTTTCTGGCTCTAGCAGGTATTGCCGTCTTCCCCTCTGTCGTTTTCCCATTGGTTATTTCCCTGAGTTGGTGTCTTAGACCTGTCCAATAGACCCCTTAAAACCCTGATATCAGCGATCATGGCTACGTTCTGATTTTTCAGATTCAGATGACTGAATATCGGGTTTTTTGTACGAATATTTAAACTTTCATTTAGCAGTTTACTTGCATACACTGTGTTTGAGATTAAAAGACGGATCGACGTCGACAAACTGTCTATTTGCTACTTCGCTAGTTTTCCCTCGACCAATGGAGTATTTGGAGTTTGATAAAAAAGGAAACATACTGTTCAGATTACCTGTTGGCGAACTTTCTAAATCGCGAACAACAACATACTCCAAGCTTTACTGCCTTTATAACTTTAGCCAACACCCAGGCGCAGTACGTGATTGATAACGAATCCGGATGCGTGGACATTTCCGTTGAGGTGCCCGGTCCATTCAACGTAGGTTCCGTTTCACAGTGCTCCGTGAAGTCTTAGGAATCAGCTGGACTCACCCACTTCCATTGTAGGTGCTTCGCATTGACCAAACCGACTACAATTTCGATGGCGAGGAAAGCTGCGAGAAATCCTGGGATCCAACTGACAAAATTCCCTGTGGATTGATCGAAGGTAAGTAGACACCAATGAATCCGCATATTTAATACTTATTAATAACATTTATTGAGGGAATTTGATGGAAATTTAAGCCAATTTGCCTAATTGTGTCCTATTGGGTTGCAGAGGAAGGAAAATTCACGGCCACCGCAAAAGTGTGCGAGGTTGAGTCGCACATCTCGGCAGGATTCCGCATGGACGACTACTTGCAGGATCACCGTTACGCCTTCGTGATGGTCTACTTCTCCCACGGCGGGTCATGGAAGGGCATCGACAAGAGTGAGTTTCCCCTCGGTCAATCTGAGAGTTGTGATCATAGGTGTTGATCGAGTTCACTGTGTGAAATGTCTGTTTTTTGCTGGTGTCTTCAGACTGCATCCAGCCCGAACTGTCGAGCCCCGCTGAAATCGATGCAGTCGGCCAATCAAGCGTTGACATCAAGTGTGCTCGTCTTTCTGACTGCCCAATGGGACCAACGGTATGCCGAAGCGCTAATTGAATACCATTCACCCCCTTTGATAATCATTGTCGTTTCTACAGTTCTCATCATCATCATTATCTTGTTTACCCGTCTTAGACAACAATCATGACAGCTTCCCAGGACCTCTGCCGTGATTACTCCGAGCCAGGTTGCAGTAAGTGTCCATTCACCTTCTCATATTCTCATTACATCATACTGAGTTGGATTATTTAAAATGGTCATCCGATTTTAAAGGCGTCGAAGAAGACGGAGACAAGAAGATTCTTTCAACAACGTTTGAGAAACCGGAAGAAGAGGACTCATCGTGGGTGTTCTGTTCAACTCTCGACACATTCCTCTCCTACCACATTCTCTGGGGTAAGATGATATTTACATAATTGCAACACAATTGACCCAATTAATCATGGTCCGTTTCTTATTTTAGCGTAAACAATCGAGAGCATCGATGTTTTTCTTTGTTTTGGTATTGGATTCACAATGGTTAAGGCGTAGATTTAGAAAATAGATACTGGTTCACACAACATCTTGGTTTTTAATTAACGTTATTGTGGACAAAGGGGTAAAATCTGTTAACATGTAAACGATCTGAGTAACATTTAGTTTGATTGTGTGAAGGTCTTGTCTAGGACAATTTACTTGATATTGAATTTTAGGTAATGCTGGTAGTTAACACCAAAGTTTACATGTATCCGTTATTTCTAGAAGAGACATGGGTCGAACATTTTAAACGATGTTACATCAATGTTTCCAGATGTTCAAATAATTGAGATAAGGATAGAATGACCAACTAAAACGGGTTTTCTTAATCAGGCCAAAAAATTGAATTCCGATCTCTCAACACGTAACTTAAAGAGAAGTTATAGAGTTTTAATAAATAGATGATTTAATCATTATAGTTATCACAGAAAACATATTCGTTTCAGAGTTATTCCAGTGTTTTAATGTCCGCTATTATCTGTGGGCTTAATGCTATATTTTCGTATATTATTCCAATAGAATTTAAAAGAAATGTGCCGAAAGTTTTTATCGCTATAAGAAGCTCTGATCCTAAGACTGAACTCACAAAAGTAATCTTCACTACCAGTCTAGTCGCACAACGAATCTCAACCAGATATTGTTGAAATGTAAAAATTACCATCAAATTATTTTGCTGCGTGCCCAAACGAATAACTGGTTCTGTAACAATTGTTGAAGAACCTTTTGAATGCCAAACTCCTGTGTATGGTTACGCCTAAAAGGAATTTGACTTACTGAATTGGTAGAGTCTTCTAGCTCATTGAAACGGTGTTGTTTCTCATCCAATATCCATATTTCTGGCGTGAGGTATATGTCTGGTTCTCAATCGATTATTTTCTGTTTCATTATCGATTAAGAAAAAGGATTTTCGTACTTTCCAATGCCCGCTTACGCAATTGTGGCTTTGTATAAAAAAGGGAGAAGGCTTATCTGTAGCAGTGGCAATATTTTTTGTGATGTCTGTGCCAAGGTGATTCCGAGTTGACCAATTGAAATAATATCAACTTTTCCCGAAGAGTTATCAGAAATTATACCATAGACAGAGAGTGAAAATCATCGGAAGCTGTGAATGCCGCTAATTTATGCTCACTCCAAGATTTCCGTTGCATGTTGGTCAATAGGTTATTTTAAAAATGTTACCAAGGCTACTTAGAATAGAAAATTAAAAAATGTTGGATAACGACGCGTTATCGATTTTCAAGATGACGTGTTGCAACGCATTGTCTTACGCTTTCATTCAGCTTTCTTGCCATTGATATACCACTGGTTGCTTAGCCTTCTTGAGCTCAGCACACTGTCAGCTTGCTTTAACTGTGCAACGCAAGGTGTCATACTTACCCTCACTGCATACAAGAATACCGAATTCATTTTCTTTGAACCTGCCAAAGGCTTATGGCCTCAATGGCTAAGTAGATATTACTTTATTCTTTTTGCCGTTGTTAAATTATGTCAAAACATTAAGACAAAGACGTTATTTGTTGCCAGTAAAACACTGGCTTGGAGTCCTCCATATTCCAGGATAGCGATCGAATCGCATTAAGCAAAGGAAGCGCATATGGATAATCAGAATTAAATTGTGACACAACGACTTTATATTCTATCCGATACACAGCATCAGCGTCAGTTTTAAAGCGAGCGAAGACACCTCCTCATAAATCTGCGACAACAAAACTGGTTTCCTCCGATCCGATTAAATCTTACCCTTGATTAGTACAGCACACTTTCTCACACAAGTATTTTATGTGCTTTTCTATGAAATGAATCAAACTAAATTAAAATTTTTTGAAGACGCAATGTACTAGAACGAAAAAAGCTTGGATTTGGACCGTTGATGAAATTCGAGCTACACTACGGTGCACATAAAGACCATGATGTGTTCTCTCGAAATCGACCGGAACGGAGAGATAAAAATCAAAGACGACTGCTGGCTTGGACTTGTTGCTAAAAGACTCGGTATACACTTCCACCATATAAAAAATCTATTTTAAAAAAACGTTCGCACATGGATTCGATAACAACTGTAGTTTCTTTATTAATAATATTTAAACGAGGAATCGCTATTTTGAGTTCATGGAAACGAACATTGTGCTCATAAAGGTGTTCACAATGGCAATGCAATAAAGGAAAATAGATTCATTCGGAGAATAGCTTATTAAATAGCATTGAATGATGGTCAATTTGGAAGTTGTAGGCCAATGTGTTCACCGGAATTCTATTCCATGGACACCTTCTTCAAAACGGCTCCAATGCCAGATAACATGACAATAGATAATGAAATGGCGGTGAATGATGCTCACTCGAATGCGAGATTGTATTGGACTTTCTTTTCTGTAATTTTGTCCCCAGATCACCCTCTCATCAGACCAATATGCTTAAGGAGTGGATAAAGCGATTTATTGATCATGAAAACAAATCCAATCGTTTTCCATGCATGGAGCTGACTTAGATAAATGGCAAACGACGGAACTTCGCAATTGGTCCGAATGGGTATAGGGCCCGCCAAATTTATCGTCGGTGTTTGTGGGGGACTGTTGAAGCTGTTGAACCGTTTGATTGGCCGAATGATCGTCAACATTGCTTCAAAACGAGTCAAATTTTCGGCTCTAGATTCTTAGTTTGCCTTCTAGCTCACTCTAGTTAGCTGACTTTAATTGAGAGCTAAATGCAAGCCGAGGCTACCTCTGCCTCCAAACAACCTGAATCTTCTTGTGGGTGTAGCAGAACAAACAAATCGCTTATAGGAGTTCTTTTCATCCCAACTATGGGAAATGTGTGAGTAAGCAAAATACAATTAGTAACAGGACATAGTGTTTTATTGTCGCACTGTGATTGCTTGCATAAAAGCACTTATTATGTGTGTAGCATTGGATGAAAATCAACATGCCGTCTTTGGATCACTAGCTTAGAATGTGCTCAATTATAAGCGGCCTTATTTGCGGTTGCCAATGTCCGTGTATGAGACTTGGTCGCCGTAATCATGAACGATTGGTTTAAGTATGGAATGTTCCCACGGGTTTGCGTCCAAGGCAACGTCGCTCAGTTTCAGGAAGTATGAAGAAAGATGAGCGCCCGTGCTTGGACGTTAGACCGAGCTTTCGAGAGGAAGCCCGACATTCAACGCATCTTCTTGTGTACCAGCAACCAGTTTTTATCCAACTTAAATTGGAGTAAGTTAAATGAAGTGAATGCACACAAAAGACGATAACTTTCGATTTCTGCGGATTTTATTTACAAAACCATGAAATTTTCGACTGATTTCCACAACAATGTCGAAGGTTATTGAGACGGCCTTCGTAACCAAAACACCGTATTAATGTGGCGAAATAGCAAGCCTCTTCGGGTGACGAAAACGACGAATGGCTACACGGAGTTATCTTTTGACTACCAACTGGATACCGTGAATGCGTTGATGGAGTTGACAGTTCAGGATAACCTTGTCATGTCGCTTGGGGCCTCCAGAAAGGCCGTCATGTTTCGGGATTTGGAGACTATCTACATGCCGTCTATGTCGTCGTCTGGTCTTGCGATTATAAGCGGCCATATTTGCGGTGGTCAATTTCCGCGTATGCGACATCGTTGTACGAGGTTGGATCGCCTTGATTGCAGACCGATTGTTTCAGCTGTCGAAACCGCATTGTTCATTGGAGCCTTCATAAAATAAAGAATAACGCCAATTACTTTATACCCAACGATCTAAGGATCAAGAAAATAACATACTGACACATAGTTTAGGAGCGGTTTATAAGAAGCTATACGGAGGACTATCTACAGAACTATCTGCACGAATGCGTACAAAATCGATTACTCACCGCATCTATAGGTTTTCTTCTCAAATGTTGGTTGTTGGTACACGAGGTAGGCTTGGGGAGGAATGTATTCCTTCAATTGTGAATCGGGTATCTTCTCCAAATCCACAAACGTGAGAGCTTTACCGCGGGCCCAATGCGACATAACCAGGTTATCCCGAACTGTCAACTCCACCAACGCATTCACGGTATCCAGTCCAAAGATAACTCGGTGTAGCCATTCTGCGTTTTCGTCACCCGAAGAGGCCAATTCTCATTTCTGGGCTTGAAACCGGTATCAACTGTGTCTATTAATGACAACACAATATAATAGAAAATAAACAGCTCAAGACAAATGTAAAGGATTTGCTTGGAGCAACGTCTTTTCACCAATGTTCTCCACACATAAGATATTCAACGTAGAATGAATCTTATTTATATAAGAAACGTGAAACGTCCGTCTTCCAATCAAATGGTTTATGAACGAATAGAGAAAAGCACTTGATAATACTTGTGTGAGAAAGTGTGCTGTACTAATCAAGGGTAAGATTTAATCGGATCGGAAGAAACCAGTTTTGTTGTCGCAGATTTAGGAGGAGGTGTCTTCGCTCGCTTTAAAACTGGCGCTTATGCTGTGTATCGGATAGAATATATAGTCGTTGTGTCACAATTTAATTCTGATTATCCATATGCGCTTCCTTTGCTTAATGCGATTCGATCGCTATCCTGGAATATCGAGGACACCCAATCAGTGTTTTACTGGCAACACATAACGTCTTTGTTTTAATGTTTTGGCATTATTTAACTACGGCAAAAAGGATAGAGCGAATCCACTTAGCCCTTGAGAACATAGGCCTTCGGCAGGTTCAAAGAAAATGAATTCTGCACTCTTGTATGAAGTGTAGGTAAGCGTGACACATTGCGTTTATTTGAGCAAGTTCAAGCAAGATGACGGTGTGTGTTTAGCTAATAAAAGCTAAGCAACCATGAGAGATATTATTGGCAAGAAAGCTGAATGAAAGCGTAAGACAATGCGCTGCAACACGTCATCTTGAAAATCGATAACGCTTCGTAATTCAACTTTGTTTTATTTTCCATTTGGAGTATTATTTTAAAACATATTGTTTTAACCGACTTCCTCACCGGAGATCTTTGAGTGAGCATCAATTTGGGCATTTACAGCTTCAAATGATGAATCTTAACTGCATCTGGAAATAACGAATTATTTCAGATGGTCAAGTCGCAAAACCATCTAACCAAAGCAACAAAATGATCTTTAATAGATTAAGCGTATTCTTTTTTAAAAAATGAAAAGGATTTACTGGAATTCTGTTACGTTGGTTCCTAAAGTCAAACTAACCTGGACACAAATTTAGTGCACCATATTATGTACATTGTGCTGCATTCAAGTACGGGGTTCCATGGCCGTAAAAGCCGTCGTACGTTAGTGTAAAACGCCTGTTTGAGCGACTAATTCAAGGGATGTTTTTAACCGGCGTCTGCGTGCTTGGACGTGTTATTATTAATTAAACTGAGGTTAACGTTAACACCCTTAGCGTGAGCGCCTATATTGATTATGGCACAATGATTTTCGATGCCACGCCCTGCACAGTTTCAATTTGCGCAGCATCTCATAAATCTACGTCAACGAAACTGAACAGTCTCCACCCGTTTTAGCTTTTTACCAGCGGTTTTTCTGCCCATATCTCCGCGATTTGCATATGTGGGAACATTGACGTAACATTGGTTAAAATGTTCGACCCATTCCTCTTCAAATTCCATCTGACACACCAAAACGATGCGTGGAAGGCCAAGCGTCTTTCCCGAAAGTTCTGTCTGTCATACCACGAGAACAATTGAACACACCGCTATAGTTTAAAATCGCTATTTGACCATCGCAGTGCCATTCGCATAACATAAATCTTACAGTTCAAAAAGCGTTTGATTGGAAGACTTGGCGTTTCAAGATTGACCAATTGCAACGTCAATGACCTGATGTCAATGCATGTGACCGCTACTTGCTAATATGATTCATTTTTAAGATAGATATTGTTAAGCAAGATCGTATTTTGAGAACAATGCAAAATAGAAGATGCGTCAAACAAATTGTTGTCATCGGCGTGGCCGCACTTCTGTTCATTCTAATCATCCTATCAACAATGAAGTCACACAAAACTGGTTTCACGCCTAATAACTAT
Organism: Proteocephalus fallax; assembly: GCA_028672205.1. NCBI lineage: Eukaryota > Metazoa > Platyhelminthes > Cestoda > Proteocephalidea > Proteocephalidae > Proteocephalus > Proteocephalus fallax. The sequence goes on along the minus strand of JAPUBX010002345.1, from coordinate 9,462 downwards.
TCGAACTATAAAAAATGGCCTTTTGTGGTTACGAAAGCGCAGCTGGGCTGCATCGAGCTAAATTTGGACTACCAACTGGACTTCTCGTTGGATGCGTCGGTGGAGCTGACTGTGGTGGATAACCTGGTTATGTGGCGGGGAGCCCGTGGAAAAGATCTCAACTTCCAGGATTTGTTTAAAATCCCAGCTTCTCATTGGAACGAAGACTTGTCTCGGCAGGCCTTCCTCGTATACCCACAACCAATAAATTTGGTGGAGACTGTAGATAAACTGATGGACGGAAAACCTATAGCTACGGTGAGCACAGTATTCTTGGTCCACTTTTGTGTTTTGATGTGTCCTATTAGGCGGCAAACACTAAGCAGGTCAAAAAATTATGATTGTTTTGTTTTTCTTGCAAATATCGGTAGAGTTTAATTGCAATGATTGTTTTTTGATCTGTTCAGGCTCCAATAAACAATCCGAATCTACGATTTCGTCGGCTGGCCAAATCTGTCTGCAATCAAGAGGACCCAGAAAGCTCACACTACGATGTCATCATTGTGGTGAATAGCGCTATTGCGAACTTCAATAAGCGCAAATTCATCCGGAAACATATCGGCCGGTATCTGAGGAAAAACAATGGGCTTTACGGAACCAATCGCGTTGGTCTTGTGTTTGCTGTCGGTATGTCCTCGAGCGCAGTTTCCGACCTGAGCGATCGCAGTGATCGACAGCCCAGTTTGTCTGTCCGTGGGGACGACCGTCTAATACCTGATATCCCACGAAACCGTCGCTCTACGTTTGACCAGGAAATGGATCGATATGATGATTTCATCGTCGGCGACTATGAAGATGCTTACTTCAATCTAACTAGCAAAATGATTCACAACTTTCTCTGGGCAGCCACATTCTGTCGTCTTCGTCGCCCGGATATTATTTTCATTGACGAGGACAACGAAACTGATCTTTTTCACCTTCTTAGAATATTTTTCAAACGGCAAACTGCTAACAGCGGAAGCATATTATATGGACACCTTATTCACAACGCTTCAAACGCCAGATTTCATGAAGCCAAGAATGAAACCTTGGGTGTATTCAGGGACGATGTTCCATGGCCGAAATTCGCCCCCTACGTCCGCGGAGGACTCTTGCTGGCCGGGTTTTCCGACGTTGAACGATTATCTCTGGGAATGTTGTTCACTAAGCAATACCACATCGCCGACGTCTGGCTTGGACTGGTGACCACGAGACTCGATATGCTCTTCCGTAACATCAATACGTCCTTTGGGTAAGCAATTCCCTCTCAACAACTTTCGATGTTGGGTTGGACATTGGTCGAAATTGTAATTGTTTTGATCATTAAATAAACGAAAATCGAAAATGAGCATTTTTTGTTTTCTCTAAAATGCGGAGAAACAAATTATAAACAAACAAGTTGGATCCCGGATTTGAATTCAATGTACTCTCCGACGACGACCAATTTGACCGCTCCTATTGGTTAATGCATTCCAATGGGCGGAAATATTTCGTTCTTCATTGATGATGATGATAAGGAAACCGATCTTCACAAGATTATCGAAATATATTCGAAAAAACAAATGGTAGTTTGTTAGCATGGTTCTTACTGTCCAACGAACCAAATTTTATGAAACCATGAACGACCATTTGGCTGTATTCAAGCAGGTTCTATGGCCAACATATACCCGTTAATCAGTAGAAAATCCCTGGTTTCCGATTTTAACAATGTTTATCGTCTACCTTCGGGGATGTTTTACATCAAACACTTCAGCATTTACGACTGCTCGATATGGACTTGTGCCTACAAAACTCGGTATATTCTTCTTCGGAATTAAAAGGTTTGTTTCTGTTTCCGAACTAGCCACAGTTTAATTAATCATATAATTCATAATTATAATGGTAATCTGTTTTAAGGTCACGTGGACCAAAATTAAACCACACAAATAGTAAACAGCGCTAAACACGTAGAATTTCGGAGGATCTTAAAGAATTCTGTTACCAGTTTGACGCTTTAAAAATATTGTTATTGTGTGAACAAGTTACTTCTTTTACAAAGTCTTAGTGTGACAATTTTATCATTCGCGACCATGTTGATTTTCGACATTCATAGAACATCTGAAGAAGCTTCTTTAAATACCGTTTTAAAAGAGTGGTCTTGGGTGTCGTTATAAATAGTATGCATCTATCACTCCATTCTCAGAACCTCTCTATGTTCACATGGCGCATATTTACAACAATATTGATTCAAATCCCTCAAATGGGGAGTGTTATACTGCTGACGAGCTGATGAAATTCACACTGAAATCGTGTCCATGAGTTTCCCCGAATATGATTTCACAAATTTCGATTTCCGTTGCATAAAGTCCACCAGAAACATTCCGTCTCAATTAGAAAACATTTTGAGACTGGTAAGGCATCTTGAAAAGCCAGTTTCTTGGTTGATGCTGCCACGTTATCCAGCAACGTCGAATTAGACCGTAAATCAATCGATTTGGTGTGACATTATTGAATTAAAGAAAGATGGCTTACCGTGTGGCCGATTGAGCAACCCGGAATGCAGAGGAATTGAGCATTATTTAATGCAATCAATGATGTATAAATGGGACTGTTGTCATATTGTTTGGTAAATGACATCAACGGCTTCGTTCTACTTATCATTCCTTTTTTTCAAATTTGAATAAAAGACAAAATTTTAATGGATTATCATGATCCGCTCATGAAACATAAATGATGGATTGCCAATTCTCCCGGCTACCAACAAATCAATCTATGCGGTTTCGCGTCGATTGTTGTCCTTCACGGCTTTAATTGTTTCTTATACCTTGTGTATAAACTTCATCTTTGAGATAGTTCCACAGAAAACAATACAACGGCGTGCAATCAAACAAGCTTTGCGGAAAATTGCTTCAGAATGCATTGAGGCAATTCTTCTCTGAAATTTCGTTCGTAAAATCTATTTCGTTTGCAGTAGGCATGTCGCGGAGTTCACATGCGTTAATAATTTATTATTAATACATTCTTCGCCCTATAGACATCAATAAATCGACGAAGGATTTCGTAGTTTAAATAAAAGTACTGATATTAGTAGCAGAAGTAGTTGTCCTAGTACGAATAGCACAAAAACCGCCGCATATCGCAATTTTGTGGAAAAATTAAATTTCAAATTGCGAATAATTATTTTCGCCAGGCTTTGTGTCAATCATGAAAAAATAAAAATAAAAAGATATTTGGGCGTAACCTTAGTAGTCTCAGTAGTATAAATAGTGTCGTGCCAGCCGACCAAATTATCTTTTCCACCATGTTCTTCTACGTAGTCGCCCTTGTCGCACTAGCAGGTAAGTCGGTTTTCATCAATTGGCTTCCAGCGTGTCGACTTAATTCGATTTACAAATTGCTCTTAAGACACTATAAAACCATTGGCAATGCGATCATGTCTGGGATCTGATATTTTTCATTAAGGCAATCTAAATTTAAACTTCCAAATCGACCCTTTCTTTCAAACCCCAGACTCCGAGCTTAATCAGGTTTCTTTTATTTAGTCAACATCCAGGCTCAGTTCGTGATTGATGCAGAATCCGGATGCGTGGACATTTCCGTTGAGGTGCCCGGTCCATTCCAGGTGGGTTCCGTTGTACAGGGCACCGTGAAGTCTTAGGAATGGGCTACACTCACTCACGTCCATTGTAGGTTCTTCGCATTGACCAAACCGACTACAATTTCGATGGCGCTGAAAGCTGCGAGAAATCCTGGGACCCAACTGACAAAATTCCCTGTGGATTGATCGAAGGTAAGTCAATCACAATGAATCGGCATATTTAATACTTATATGCATCATAAGTAGCATATTTGTTGAGATAATTTGTGAGTAATTTAAGCCAGTTGGCCTAATTGTGTCCTATTGGGTTGCAGAGGAAGGAAAATACACGGCCACCGCAAAAGTGTGCGAGGTTGAGTCGCACATCTCGGCAGGGTTCCGCATGGACGGCTACATGCAGGATCAGCGTTACGCCTTCGTGATGGTCTACTTCTCCCACGGCGGGTCATGGAAGGGCATCGAAAAGAGTGAGAATTGTGTTGACAATGCGATCTAGGTCACTGTCTTATCGAATCCCATTAAAAATCCTTGTTTCTGTTTTGGTCTTCAGACTGTATCCAGCCCTCGCTGTCGAGCTCCGGCGAAATCGATGCAGTGGGAAAATCGAGCGTTGAAATTGAGTGTGCTCGTCTTGCAGAATGCCCAATGGGCCCCACGGTAAGCCGAAGGACAAAGTCAAAACCGAGAATTATGGTCGCTTATTTTGTTTATCCCTCTTTTAGACAACAATCATGACAGCGACTCGTGACCTCTGCCGTGATTACTCCGAGCCAGCGTGCAGTAAGTGCCCATTCACCATCTCCTCCTCCTCCTCTTTCTCAGCAACTGTTACAAATTGAGCATGATTATACAACAAATACTTCAATTGTAATTTCTCTTTAACAGCCGTCGAAGAAGATGGTGACAAGAAGGTTCTTACAACAACGTTTGAGAAACCAGAAGGCGAAGACGAATCGTGGGTGTTCTGTTCAACACTCGACTCCTTCTTGTCCTACCATGTTCACTGGGGTAAGATGAAATGTCCACAACTAACCCGAAATTGAACCCAATTAATTATGATCGTTTTCTGTCCTTTAGCTTAAACAATCCGGAGGATCGGTCTTTTTTGGTGTTGGATTCACAACGGTTAAGGCGTAGATGTTGAAAATAGAAATTGGCCAATACAATATTTGTGTTTTAAAGTATTTTTGGACATGCCAAGGAAGATCGGTCGACGCTTGTTTTAATGTCGGAGGTTATTGGACAGGATTGTTAAACAATCAGGCTTTAATTATGCTGATTGAAATATTAAATTCACTTCATATTTCGCAATTCGGTATAATCTTACGGTGGCAATCGAGTTATCAAAACACAATTGGCTCTCGAATATATGTTCTAAAGTACTACTTATGTAGTAGCACATGTAGCTTTAATAATTTCAATTATAGCAATAGTTGCAGAAGTTTTACTTGTTGAAGTAGAAGTGATCCTTAAATAGAATGTACCGAGTCAAGTTCATTATGTGTAGTGTCTTTAAAAGCTATAATTTTGTTTTAACGGACACGAACCGAGTTCCGGTCACGAACCACGACATTGGCGAGCATACCCGGATCGCTTAAAGGCTTAGCAAGGAGGAGGTAGATGTTGTAGTCGGCGGGTTTTCCGCTACTTACATGTGTAGATCGCTTCACGCGTTGGTGCGAAGTTATACGGCTAGTGGACATCAACACTAGCCAAGATTCATCAAGCTATTCTTCAGCATGTTAAGCCAATAGCTTTTGAGGCTGCTGATCGAAGCATATTCAATACTCGCATGCGAAGATCCGATCAAAATATCCGTGACTTTAACCTTGTACGGCAGACTCAAGAAGCTTTGAAGCTCAATTGCAGGTGTCAATGATCCCAATCTGCAAAAGCAATTACTAATTCTAAAGATCCCCACATTCACGAGTGTTCGTTCTATGTGTCCCGTGTTTCACTCCAGATCTATGCCTAGGAGACGAAACGCGCGGATATTTAATAATCGCAAAAAAAGAACGATCTGCAAATCAAACGTTTGTGCGATTAGTAACGATTCAGACGTAAATATATCCGACATGGCACTAATGAGTTGCACCAGTCTTAGCGGTTGCCATATTTTCAAGGAACTCATGAACTCACATGGGAAAAAGTGGTCCTTCATCGTTGATACCGGGAGTGTGGAATCGCTCATTCGGATCCATGCATTTTTTCCACGTCAATGTATACAGAAGACCGACCAGTCGATTATTGGAATCACTGGTCATTAATGGAAAATCATTGGCTTCTGTATATTCCCTATTGTCCGAGATGATATCAGATTCCCATGCAAATTCCTCGTGTCGGCAACGGGTCCAGCCATTACGGTTTGAACGTCATGAAGCGGCTCAAGTTCCAACTGAGTTTCTATTCATTGCCGCCAGTTGAGTCCGATTTAAAAGATCTGGTCCAAAGGTGCACCAGAGTGACTGGTGGAATGAAAATTCCCGAAGTCAATCTCAAGGTTGCCGGAGATCCCATATTCTTGAGGCGGAGGATTATTCTCTTCGACTTACGAGACTCTGTTGAACTAACTCAGAACCAGTTGGTGGAGCGTATCATATTGACTCTAGTGAACTGTTCACAATGGGAGTGGCCCATTGCGACACCACTTAAATCTGACGGCTTTAAACCCAGGATATGTGGTGACTACAGAATGACATTCAATTGCCGATTGTTACAGAAGACATGCACTACTCCGGAACCAGAAGACATCCTTCATAAATTTAAGGGGTCGAGTTTCTTCTCCAAAATTGATCTAAAACATGCCTACTTACAGATTTCACTGGATAACGAATCCAGTTTGCTGACAGTCATTGATACACTCTTTGGGTTATTTTGGTAAAACTTTCTAAGTTTTGGTCTAAATTTTCCCCCGGCTATTTTCCAGCATTGCATTAATGGCATATTGGATGGCCTTAATGGCATTGAAGTTTACCAAGATGACATCATGTCAGCAGGCATGATCATTACGAGAGACTCCTCGGGCTATTCCGACGTTTTGTCGAGAATAATGTGGCGGTTAATCCGTCAAAATTTTCCGTCCGAAGGTTTGACTGCCACGGTTTTACTGTCGATGGGTATGGTTTTTACCCAGACATGAAACGAATATAGTCTTTGGTGGAAATGCAGTCAATTACGCTCTATTATGGGCCCCATACAATACTATTCGCGGTTTATACCGAATTTTGCTGGTATCGCTGATTGTTTATTTGAGCTTCAGAATGCGCCAATTTTCCGATGGAATTCTACGCAAGAGCAGACATTACGAAAGTTGCTTGCTTCTTCGAATTCAGAAGCTATCCTACAGCAAATCGTTCGAAGAATGAATTCAACACTGATTACTGATGCGTCGCCCTCCGGCATAGCCGCTGCTGTTTTGGAGCAAGAGGGTCGACCTGTTGTCTGCATATCACGGCGTTTATCCATAGCTGAACGTGGATACGCGCAAACGTATCCTCGATGTTACTGATTTATCAAGTCATCGTCGGCATGTCGATCGAATCCGATTCGATTAACCAGCTGTGCCCTTTACTGATTCAATCCTTCTGAACAAGCTGATCCGGCTAGTACGACTCCATCCGTTCCAGACCAAGCTCTACCTCGGCGCTCGGAGCTTCTGGGTTTGAAATCGCCGGTCGACTACCGCATGCCATCGAAGCTGCTGCACCCAGGTGGATGTGGTGGTTGCTAACTTTAACCGTGTAACTGTTCATTGTAGTTTACTATGGTGAGTGTTGTACCACACTTTTGAATAATATACCATTTCACGTTGCTGCTGTTCTCATTCAAGGTTTCGGTTAGCTATTTGAGTTATGCGGGTTATTCGTCTATTCTCTATTACGGGTTTATTCAACCCTCCATACAATCCTATCCCAGTGCGTACACCGCATCGTTTGACCTCCATTCTCAATGGACCAATCGATACATAGTAGGCTAACCAATCCTTTTAGAGGAATCAAAGGAGAAAGGCAGACAATTGCCGGCGTCAACAGTTTCGTTTGACCTCCATTCTCAATGCAAAGCGCTTTTTCGGGGAAGCCGGTTTGGCGAAGCTATTCTTAGAAGTCTTCGACAGAAGCCTCTCGCAGTCACCAACTTGAGCATCCGCTTCACAAGGCTGAGTTCTTTCAGGGAAATGTTTGAGTAGACATCAATTGAAAGACCAAAAGCGCATTTCGAGGGAACAACTTCAATCCCTGACGTGACCTTATTCGAAAGAATGTCTTCAGTCTAAGTGAACAGATTTAAAAGAAGAATAAACGTTTTCTCAACAAACGTAGAATCGAAAAAAAGGCACGATAATCGATTAAATATTAATGATCGATGGTTGAACTGTATCTGATCCGATCCATACACAGAGCATGTCCCACATTCGACCGCGAATAGCTTCGACGACTGACGACCAGCTGTCAACCTTTCTACAAAACCGTTATTTGTACGTCCAAATATAGAGTTCTCAAACCTTTTTGTAATGTCGAAATCGGTCTCCACTTCAACCCTCCATACAATCCTATCACATATACCTTCCTCCTCATCTAGACCTTTGAGCCCACCTTAATGAGAAACGGGCTGCAGACTACAACAACTACCTCCTCCTTACTAAGCCTTTTAGTTATCCGAATAGTATTGTATGGCTCCCATAATAAACCGGAAATGACAGTAATTCGACGGGAAGACTATTTCCACAAAAAAAATTCAGTCTTTTATTTTCGAAGATACTTAAAACCGCTATGCCTTTTCATGACTTTTAATGCCACATCTTAAAAGGATTATGAATGACAATGGAAACAAAACGTGTTATTTAGATTGTTCTCTTTGTCAAATAATCGACTTATACATAGTTTTTACCGCAACTGTATTTGCGTCCGTTAAAACAATAAAAACTACATAAGTAGTAGCTACATGTGCTCGTTGCGAGATAAATTACAAATTAGAATTGGTCGATATTCGAGAGCGAATTGTGTTTTGATAACTCGATTGCCACCGTAAGATTATACCGAATTGCAAAATATGAAGTGAATTTAATATTTCAATCAGCATAATTAAAGCCTGATTGTGTAACGATTCTGTCCAATAACCTCCGACATTAAAACAAGCGTCGACCGATCTTCCTTGGCTGTCCAAAAATACTTTAAAACACAAATATTGTATTGGCCAATTTCTATTTTCAACATCTACGCCTTAACCGTTGTGAATCCAACACCAAAAAAGACCGATCCTCCGGATTGTTTAAGCTAAAGACAGAAAACGATCATAATTAATTGGGTTCAATTTCGGGTTAGTTGTGGACATTTCATCTTACCCCAGTGAACATGGTAGGACAAGAAGGAGTCGAGTGTTGAACAGAACACCCACGATTCGTCTTCGCCTTCTGGTTTCTCAAACGTTGTTGTAAGAACCTTCTTGTCATCATCTTCTTCGACGGCTGTTAAAGACAAATTACAATTGAAGTATTTGTTGTATAATCATGCTCAATTTGTAACAGTTGCTGAGAAAGAGGAGGAGAGGAGGAGATGGTGAATGGGCACTTACTGCACGCTGGCTCGGAGTAATCACGGCAGAGGTCACGAGTCGCTGTCATGATTGTTGTCTAAAAGAGGGATAAACAAAATAAGGGACCATAATTCTCGGTTTTGACTTTGTCCTTCGGCTTACCGTGGGGCCCATTGGGCATTCTGCAAGACGAGCACACTTAATTTCGACGCTCGATTTGCCCACTGCATCGATTTCGCCGGAGCTCGACAGCGAGGGCTGGATACAGTCTGAAGACCAAAACAGAAACAAGGATTTTTAATGGGATTCGATAAGACAGTGACCTAGATCGCATT
>JAPUBX010002339.1:0-44163 GCA_028672205.1 Proteocephalus fallax | reverse complement strand
TGAACATTAATTGTCCTTTCCTAGTTAATCTAAACGTCAAATCGGATAATCAGAATAAAAAGGCGAGTTTTGTTTTAATATACGTTCGTCGTCTGTTTATTGATAAATATTGTCGAGGGTCTACTAATTGCGAATAATATTATGCATAGCTACAAGACGGTGCAATAGTCAACACAGCCTCACAACAATTAATTAATTGCAAACGAAACTCCAGGGATGAATACTCTCTGCTCTCTCTTTAACGAATCTCGTTTAATGGCATATTAAACGATGGGATTCGAACCAGTTAAGGGCATAACATTGACCAATAGGGTGCAACCAGAGACGGGACCTGATTGGCTCTGTAGCCGCAATGCCAAACCTCGAAGACCTAACAGTGCATCGGAAGGGGTGGTATTGAAGCAGTGAACGATTAAAAAGCCAAATTAACGTCTTAACGAATATCTATGGCTGTTGTTTGTTTGAAGTGAGTAAATTACTAATAGCGCTTCGTTCGTTAGCCGGACTGTGTGTGGGTTCGTTTGAGATTCAAAGATCTGGGCGGTGTGGAACACCAGGAATTTGAGCGATGACAGACTAGAGATATCGACCGTGGGGGAGAGAATAGATAAGACGCTTCTATCCACGGCACATTTATCGCCAGCTCTTTAACACTTGCCAATCGTACGCTGTTAACGGTAGTTAAGCAATCGCCAACAGCTTGGGTAGATTTGGTGCATGGAATTGACGGAAAAGGAGTACGTAATATCAATAGTACTATTATCGATAAGTAGCATTATGATTATTATTAGTTGTATGTTTTGTAGAGATAAAGAAAAAATAAATATTATTTTTGCCATATCTGCCGTTTCACCTCTAACAATTTTGTTCAACTTTAAGTACCAATCGCCTTCGATTCATGGCCACCCGATTTTGTTGCCAACAAAAACAACAACAGAAGTGCATTTTCAAATTAAGCGTTCAAATCGGAATTCGAGGGAGAGAATTGGAAGATTTTTGATATGTGCCAGTGCGTAACTGCATTTGGGGTCGGAGATAAACCAAAATGAGCTAGAAATTGTAAAATTGGCGGTTTGTGCCAACGGATGCGGAATCGGAAAACATTTGACCCGGCCGGGAGTCGAACCCAGGGTCCCTCAGGTCAGACCTGGGTATGCTGACCGCTGCAACATCGGGTCAACCGTCCTTCTTTGTTTAATCCAGAAAACCAATAGTCGAACTAAGGTTGTCAATCAATAAGAAACACGTCTTTTTCTCGATAACGCGCGAGATAACATTCGTTTTAATGCATCGAACCTATATCCAAAATTACTTCAATATCTACAGAACTCTTCTCATTGATTTACCATCGAGTGACAAACAAAACTATTATGCTACACAAGCATCGTTGTATTTAAATATCAAGCCAATTAAAAACATCGGCAATTAGTTGGCCCAACTGGCCATAAAACAGTGGCCAATCGGATGCGAGCAAGAAGTGGACGTGAGTAAATAACCCACAAGAAACGGATTCATTAGTTTTGGATAACTTGACGAAACATTTAATAATAGCTAGAATATGGAAATATGTTTCATTTCAAGAACGAAAACATATTTTATTGGCGGAAATTAGTCGATTACTAAACATCATGAGAAGTAAAACCGTTTGGTCTGAATTGGGAGTCGATCCCAGGGTCTAATACTTACAGAATACGGATGCTGACTGGTACACCATCGGGCCATTTGTTTGATGTATTTAATAGCACATAGTGCCGACATTGCGTTATTATGCAAAACACTTTTTTCCTGTCATCCTGATACCCGTCTAATCGAGGAGAGACTCACATTCACAGCATCAGCATTTCGGTTTGTTTGTCTACTACTTCCTCACCGACAAACGGCGCGTTAAGAGTTCAGCGTTGGTTAGAATATAGGTTACTTTCAAACTACGTATCCTTAGAACTTAATATTTGATTGCAAGATGCGTATGCGATGTCTTTTTTCTGGAAACTTAACTTAAGTACCAATCGTCGTCGATTCATGGCCACCCGATTTTGTTGCCAACAAATACAACAACAGAAGCAAGTTTTTAAATGAAGCGTTCAAATCAGAAATCGAGGGAGAGAATTGGAAGATTTTTGATAAGTGCCAGTGCGTAACTGCATTTGGGGTCGGAGATAAACAAAAATGAGCTAGAAATAGTAAATTTGGTGGTTTATGCCAATGTTAATAACGGAGGCGCTTTAGTGACCTTAAATGGTGTGTTTATTTATTCAAGACGCATGACTCCATTGGACTGGCACCCCATTGGATAAATTAAGACAACATCGACGACACTTGGCCGGCCCCCACTTTTGACCACGACACGCCCCACGCGTGTCCAGACAGGACTCACCTGCAACGGGCGCTAAGCATCGCGCCTTGTCGGCGTTTTCGGACCAGGTCGGGCCCTTACTATTGTTTGAATACTAAACAATATCATTTATAACCGACCTTCGTCTTTGGCCATCGTGCCATTCTGATTTTTGGGCCACGAAGTCTTCGAATTACCACAGCGCCATCGGAACCGCTTTTTTCACGGGGGAAAAAATTGACCCGACCTGGAGTCGAACCAGGGTCTCTCACGAAAGTCGTGGGCATGATGACCGCTACACCATCGGGCCACATGATTGTCGTATTTAATAGCCTTAATACATCTCGTCTGTCGACAGCCGACTTGATCATAGCGTTGCCCGGTAGTATAGCGGAAAGCACGCCCAATTATCCGTTCTAGCGAGGGAGGTCCAGCTTGCCTATCCACTCACGCAATTCACACACAAATCAACACAGAGCAGCTCTTCAAACCATCGCCTCAGTTCCACTCAACTCTATTGGCGAATGGTTTATGGCTGTGTGTGGGTTGGTGAAACTTGCGATGCCACGTGACTGCACACTACTGACAACCACCACCCACAAACCCAAACTCACACTTGAAGAAGAAGAAAGACTGCTTATTGCATCTAGAGCATCGCTTTAGCTTCGTTAAATAATATCGGCACTGAATGAATACAAGTAGTGGCTAAGTACGTCGAATAAATTTGAATGTATTTGGCACAGGATCTACCTGTGATGTTGAGCAGTATGTGTTTATTGAAATAGCTTCGTCCCCAATTAAAAAAATAATAAATCGATCATATAATCGAAATCAGCCGATTGCAAATAGTAATAATTAGAATGCCGTGTTTTGACAACCAAGCTGATTTAAGCGAAAAACAGGACGATCGCGGAGTGTCTGGGTCTCTGGTTGATCACCGATCCAATTCCCAGCATCGTTTTCGATTCCATGGCATCTGAGGCACGAGAAAAAGGGGTATTGAAGCAGTTTTGGCAAAAGAAATATTCGGACGTCTTGAGAAGTTATACTTACCAGCGGAAGTCGCTAGACAGCGATTTGCAATATTTTTTGCTGAAAAATTAACAGATATCAACGATTAAATCATTAGCAGCTCCAAATATTAGCAAAACCGTTTAATCCACAATTTCGGACTGGGGGAATTAAAAAAACAGCTGATGTTTCTTTTTTCAATTTCGCTCTTCTGATGCATGTGTCGCAGACACCAATGACCTGAGGTCGTGGAGGTGTGTTTGGCTTTCTTAAAAGACCGTTTCTAGCCGTTCAACAAGTTCAGGTGGCAATTTTAATTGGAGAAACAAACGCGTTTTCGAATTTGTCCTCGAGCATTCAGTGTACTGCGCGACGGTAGTGCCATTGAAGGTCAAGTTGCAGACTCCCTTAGCGGCCTTTGTGAAGATTTTTGCGGCAAACGACTGCGCCAACTTTCCAAGGTCCTGTCAGTTCCGTAAAACAAAAACTAAATTACACACCAATTTAAGGAAAGCCAGTTTAAAATGCAAGCCTAACTTCAAACAACAAAATGAAACCGTTGGACCACCGCACTGAGCTTCAATCAACACATTCAAGGTCATCAGATTTAGTGGCTACAATTCGCGTACTGCATTGTAGACGAGTTTTGCCAATCTCTTCGTCGCTCTGTAGTCGTTTAGGGCGAGCAGGACACCCTCATTGAAGGCGTTGGATGTCTGCAAACAAAAAAGGATTCGAGTTGATATACCTTCTCCTAACAGATGTCTGAAAGGCTGTCCAATGAGTGTCGAGGGCCAAGCGTGAGCCTGCAACCTTTTGAAGGTCATGCCTCATAATCATTCGTATTTGGTCACTTCAATCGATAACAACAGCTTTCTCAAGCGTTTCATGAAGTTGTGTAAGTGCCTGTTTTACATCGTTTACTGTATAACCAATGCAAAAAGCACTATCACGAATAGCAAAACTGATGCAGCCACAGCAAAATTAAGAAATCTCAAAATCAAACATACCAAGTCTACATTATGAATCTCCACCTCCATTTAAAGTGTGAGCAGCAGCGGAAAACACACCCCTGGCTTGGAACCCTGGAAGGGACAACCTAAGCCACATGCAATCATCAAACTTGGGAAGGAGTTCTTCTTCGAACCACCCAGCTCCTGCATTTGATATCACGAGACTCTCCACCACCATCATCAACAATATAATTAATGCTAGCTGACAATGGGTGTGAGACGAGACAATTGTTTCATTATAAATCCAATAGGTAGTAGTAGTTGTAGTAGTAGTTGTATTACTTGTAGTAGCCGTCATAACAGCAGTAGTTTTAATAGTAGTTGTTGTAGGTAGTAAGAATAATTCAATGCCAACAATTTCACCTTCATCCAAATGTCTCGTGTGTCGACAGTCGACTTGTTCATAGCTAACACGTGGTGTAGCGGAAGGCACGCCCAATTATCCGTTCTAGAGTGGGAGGTCCTGGGTTCGACTGCCGCCGGGTCCAGCTGACTTTACCACTCACGCAATTGGCACCCAAATCGACACAGAGTTGCACTTCAAACCATCGGCTCAGTTCCACTCATGTGTTTAATGTTTCATGGCTGTGTGTGGGTTGGTGAAACTTGCGATGTCGCGTGACTGCACACTACTGACAACAACCACCCACGAACCTAAACTCACATTTGAAGAAAGACTGCTTATTGAATCCTTTAAGAAAGAGTTATCACCAGCTAAAGTTTTTGTAAGATTTTCGAAACGGTTTCTGTTAGTTACCGCCAGTTTAACGCATCCTTTAAAAGTTCCGCGTTTAACGAAAACGTTGTATCGTCATTTAGCAATTCCATTTGATAAACTCTTATCACGGATAAACAGCATAGCGATTATCGATTTTTTCAGAATCTCCATTATAACCATCTCCAAAGGTCTCGTGAAGTTCAGTTTGTTTGGCGCGTTGTCAAACCTGATTGGATTCTCCGTTGGAGTTGCATCAAATAGACAATTTACTGTCGCTTAGGACGCATTAACTGAACCCGACTTACTTGGACCGGTGAATGTGATCTCTGAGTCCCACCGCCTAAAATGAACGAGACATGTTCATATCAGTTTGGGAGGCAATGCGGCGACCCCAAAATGGTCCATAGACATAATCAAATCGATTTGGTAGACATTCAGATCATGCAAACATTATGAGCTGCCCTACCACCCAGAAGCTGATCTGCGCTGGGCACCTCCTTCTTTCCGTTGAGGGGTTTGGGAACCTGGGAACCCCATTGTCCAACGAAGTTGCCGGGCGGTTTGTACTGCCCCACGACGAAGATGCTCTGACCGTCCGAGGACTTGGCGACCCCGAACCCAGCCCTCTGCGTGTCCTTCCACACCACCTGGGAAAAGTGACCTTGAAATGATTAAACAAAACAAATAAAAATGTTTTTTTTTAAAACACGGTAAGAGAGTGACACATTTCCGGAGTATCCTTTTTGACGATTTAAACAATTCGATTTATTGGGATCGAAAACCACAATTTACGGAATGAGGGGAGAATTCTTAAATGATATCAGTAATCATAATGGTTTTGCCTTTTAATTAGAGAACGAAATATTTTCACGTTTGCTGGTTTCAAGAGAGTAAAACTTTGAAAAAAGAACGATCAATATCTCTCAGTCATAATAATAACGGTATTGGATTTATTAAGGTCTTCACTTTCAGCATTAAAATGTCTATAAAGGATCTGTTTAAACGAATTAAAGAAATTAACAGAAACCCTCAAAAGTTTCGCGAGCCAACTTTAATTTTGCGTCACTAGATGTGGGAGTTAGTCGATGGTCGTACAGCGATTGGACAAACCAAGGTCGAAATTCCATTGGCCTCCCAACTGCAGAAGCGGAAATTTTGAAACCGCGTGAAATCCGTGTAAATAACCGTGCGATAGATGCCCTAATGATCCTCCGTACTGTTAGAAAACCATCTGTCTTTGAGGCGAAGTAGAAGATTAACAAAATAATTATTGTCATTTCGAGTAAAACATTAACATACCACACTTTATTTGCTCTTTGCCGTTGAAGACGTAGTCTTGAATTTCGCCGTACCACATAACGCTTGCATCGGCTCCTAAATGACCACAAAAATGAGTCTTATTTCAAAATAAATGTAACAAAATAATGGAATACCAAATTTTAAGAGGTACACAATCTATCTAAACTATTTCTTCAAAAGGTTTGCATATCTGGAGCTTTACCGACTCTCGTCAAGTGCACGCACACTACTTACCGGTCATTTCAGCGCCCGCCGTCGAAGACCTAGAGGCCAGATTTTCTCCATAACCGTTCGCGGCACTGTGCGTCAGCTTTTTGGACTTGGCTAGCTTTTCTGCGTAGGTCTGGGCGGATCGAGCCAGCTCTTGATCGTAGGTCAAGGCCGGGCATCCGTGACGACCCCGAAGACTGTTGGACACAGAGAAGACGTCTGTAAATAATCGATTTTTCCGCGATCATATCGATTTTATTGCCAACGTTTTTCCCAATTTCTTTTCTTTCAAGCTCTTTGCCATTGGTTTCAGGAGTACTCCCAACCCTGTACAATTATTTATGGTTTAACTGGTAACGACACAAACAATATGAATATAGCAACAAGTAAATGTATTATTTCGTTTTTCATAAAGACCGATAAAGCCTTCGATGATGATTTGAAATTGGAAAAATAATCTGCCAGATATCAGAGACAGCGAACTTGGAAACGTAGACGACAGTTGAAAATAAGTCCAGAAATGTATGATAGTGAGTTGTAGGCTAAATTGTGGAGTGAAGTAGTGAACGATAACTACGAAATTAATGTCTTCACGTTTCTGGTTGTTGTTTGTTAGTAATCTGTTGATTACGAAAGTGGCGCGTCATTCGTTAACAAGGGGGTGTGTTGGTTTGTCTGAGATTCCTCAATCGTACCAGTCCAGTTCGAATCAAGTGAAGAAAACACCAGGAATTTGAGCCTCGACCATCTCTAAATATATCGAACTGCGAGGGAGAACAGATAAGATGTTATACCCGAGGCTGAGAATACCTCGCGCCAAAAATAAGTCTTATCTTAGCCTCGGGAACTTTATTTTTCAGAAAAACAATTTGGAGCGGTTCACAGTCGGATTAGAAGAGGGGAATTGCTGAATTTATATAGAGAAACGTTCCTGTGTGAATTGCCCCTTATGGTCGTAGATTTTTTAAATTGATGTACCTTTAGATAGACTTTCCGATGAGGGTGGAAGTGATCCACTGATATAAATTTACAATGGAACATCTAATTTGATTGAAGACACCACCAAAAATTTAGGACATGAAACATAGTAAATTTCGAAATGAAAGATCATTAAAAGTCTAAAAATATTAAAATATATGTCGAGAACTTATTTGTTTAAAAATATTAGCTGATTTTCGCAGTTTAAAACGTCGCATTTTGGATGGCGCCGAGTTTAAAACTGGTGGCAGTCTGTGTGAGGAGTGCTCATTTGACGGCGCCAAGTTGTTTAATTTTTTTTAAATGAAAGATTAATAATAATTATAAGTCTTCAAATATTTCATCTTTTGTCTTTATTTTGCAAAAAAAATAAAAGCTCGCCAAGAGTGATTTTCAGTTGAAGCAGTTTTTAAGCATGCATTAAAAGTGATCAAGGAGAGGAAACTTCATCGAAAATAATTACATTAAGCAACCTGCATAAAATTCCTTACGCATTATGAGCGGCGATCGCGTCTTCGTTAAAATTGAGATTCAAAACCATGATCCATACACATCAATGCGGAGTTAGAATAGCAAAGGTTTTTAAATCCAAATTCTCCAGCTGTAGCCAATCGCGTGTTTCCATTTGAGCGTCAGTGGTTGGATTGTAGCCTTAAACGCGGCAGTGCAACCGACCATAATCGGTTTTGCTGAATTCTCAAACGAATGCACTTTTTCAGATACTATTCCATTGGCGAAAATACGGTGAATTTTCGTGAATATTTTATTAACAGCATCACAGAGTTTACGGTGTCCAAAATTTTCAAAGAATCAGTAAGGAGACGCGTTTTATAACTATTTAAAGAATACATAGCAACGGGGTCTAAGGATAAACTTTTAGCACTAAATATTAACAAACTTGAGTAAGCCTGGGAAAATTCATGTATCTGATAAATAATGGCCTTGGACGATGGTTGATTTATTAGCTTCAAAACGATATCTCTAATCGACCTCAACATTCAGGATTCGGAAATGAAGCCTCCTCCTCCTTGCCAAATAATTGCGGTGTGCTGCAAGGCGCGGTGATATCTCAATTCCTTTAGCCCATTGCGCGTCTATCCTTCAGTCCCCTAACCACGTGACACTCATAAAATACGCCGATGACTTTATTTCATGCCTGCAAGACGCATGGGAATTCTCAACAGCTCGGGCAGGTAGTCACTCAGGTACTCGAGTGGTCTTCGGAGAATGGTCTTCCGTTGAATGCATCAAAATGCATCTCTTTTACATTTTCCCTGACAGCCGCTGTTGACACTCCCTAAATCCCTTCACGCAATAATTTCGCCTCGAGCTCAAAATCGAAATTCCTCGGCGTTATTTTGAACAGTCGGTTATCAAGGAGTGATCATGTGGATGCCGTCTTCGGTAAATTTCGTCGCCTCTGTTTCTTAGTTCGCCGGTTCAGGAGACTTGGTTAAAGCTCTAGACGCATAAAAACCTTTGTACATGCCTGTATAATTCCCTTATTGTATATTGTTCACCATTTATTTTCCCCGGCCTTAAATGTTCTGACCTTTTAAACCGTCGTTGTTTTTTTTAAAATAATCTCATTTTCTAGTTGCCTGCCTATGGTCTCCATCCAAGAGATCATCGTTCAACGCCACTGCAAATATTGTACACTAATCGATGCTCGTATTTTAAGTGACCCCTCCCATCCCCTCTTTTCAAGTTTACCTAAATGTAAATCTCTTCGACCAATGCGTAGACTAAAACGTTCAATGCCCACAAGAACGGCGGCATATCGCAATTCCGTCATTCCTTATTTGTCCGTTTTTTAAATTTCACCGGAGCAGGTGAATCAGGAACTAAAAGACAATTTTCATGTCTAGCAATTTTTATAAATTCTTGTTTTATGCTGAAAGTTTTGGTCCTCGTGACCTCAATACAGCCACTACAATTATTATTATTATTAATCCCCATTGTCTCCATCATCTAGGAGGTTTCTCTTTTAATTTTCCGATCAGTCACAACTGGCAATACTTTCTTCAATTGCAGGTGCTTCTTATGAAAATAATAATATTGATATTCGCCTTATCATAGTCACAAAAATGTCAGACATAAAATTGACAACAAGAATAACTTTACACGAATACAGTAAATAACAACGAGGTAAATTTTAAAGAAAGCAAGTCAAACCCTCAACGAATGTAAAGTTGAACGGGCCGTTCTGTAATGCGCGCCAAAAATGAAGACTAGAAAGAAAAAGATGGAGTGCAGCGTTAATTGATGTTGATTTATGTTACGGTTTGCTAATGAAACATGCCCGGATAACGCCATTATTGAAATGAAATGATATTTACTGATAAACTTGCCTCGAAAGCTAGCGATCATGCCGTGATCATAACATGTAAAATCAATTTTGATGTAATTTTATTTGGACACTTCAGTGTAGCAAGAAATTCTCGTAAACATCGCTCTTCCCCAACAATTCCTTTACGTCGACAGAAGTGTGCGGCCCCAATGGCTGTGTATGTCCTCTGATGAACTTATAAATATCTCGTCGGTCCTTACCCAGAAAAAGGTCAATTATTGTAAAATCACACCAAATTACGATCACTTGGCCTTAATCCGGTTTGGCCAAGATAATGCCACCAAAAGCTGCGAGCATTAAAATGTACGCAAACTAAATCTCATACTTGCATGTGAGTGGCGACCACATAGAGAATCGACGAAAGTCGTTTTTCAATGCTTAATCGGTTGATTCATTTTGTAATCTTATCTTTCGCTTACCACGTTGTCTGATTCAGCAAAAATAGGGCTGTTTCTGTGACAAAAACGCCAGGGATAAGTTGTTACAATTTTACAACCGCCAAACCTTAAGAAAATGATACAGGATTAAGACACAAAACAAAAGACGGAAAAAGTATTGGTGTACGCGAAAAATTTCACAAAGACTGAACTTCTAGAACAATGATCCATTTTGACCATACTGAATTTGAATCATTAAAAAAAGGGTGATGGAAACCCGCACAATGTGAGTGTACCCAGGTCATCGGAATTGTTATGACTCGTACTTGAGAGTGTGTGTAGATCCATAAAGGTTGTATTTTAGTTACTTCGACAGTCAAATTCTTCAGTTGGAATACAATCATAACGTCTGGACGTCGTAAAAGCTGTATTTTAAGTCCAATCTGGGGATATAACTTGAAAATATATCCCCTAGAATGCGCATGACAACACGCATGAATAATAAACCTAATCGCAAACTATTTCTTGGGGCCGCATCGCAATGTATAGACCAGATTATTGAGAGCAGCGTTGGGTAACCGAACTGAAATAGTCCCAACCAATCGGAAAACGGGTAGTTTTAGTCTAGAATGTTCCATCCAACCGGAGGAGAGTAAGAAAGGTTGGATCGATAATCATTAACAATGTGACTTAAATGAGGCAAATTGCTGGTATTCTTTTCGCATTGAATATACGTTGCAAGGTTTTATCAGTTTATTGAAACATAACGATTATTTAAATAAATTGGTCGACGGATTTTTGACGAAAAAACTATCACCCATCACCATTTTTATTGGTGGTATTGACCAACGCAAGTAACAAACCGTTCTAAAAAATGGTTGATTTTCGCTGTTTTTATAGCTGTACGGATCTGAAGTGCGTTTTTCTAGGGATCACATTTGTGAAAGCGAGGTTTTCCCATGAAACTGATAGGGGATCATGTGATTAGTTCTCAGGTTACCCCCGAAACGTTCTTCTCTACGATATTTATTGTAACTGACGATTCCGTTAGGTAAAAGAAGGCGGCGACTTCTAATGCTTATAATGCGACAACGAATGTTGATATTCTAGTTGTTAAGGCGGGGTTAATGTGTCAAATGAAGATTTTCCTGTGCGTGTGTTTAATGATTGCATGAAGAAGATATCGTCCGCTTAGTCATCAAAAGTGTAATTTATTGAGCTACTGCGTGCATTATTGCACAGCAAATTTTTCCACGCTTCTAACGAATGTTCAAGCTACCTGTGAATTAGGACTTCTATAGAACCTACTGACGTTGAAGTATCTTAGCAGGATCCGCCTATTGTAACAAAACCCACTTTTCCATTGGCACTGTGGGGACGCCACCTCCTGTATAATACTTCCTAGCATGTTCATGGAAATGACCAGCAAATTAAAAATTAAGGAAAGCCGTATCTTGGCGAACGAAAACACTTATAACTAAAACCAACAAACTTGGGATAGATTATATAAAATTGCATGGAGGAATTATCAAGCTATATACCTAGAAACCATCAGGATTCATAAAGAAACTGTAACCAGTTATACAACTAAAGTAGAACCACTTTCCTAACCGATCTTAATTTACCACTAACCGACGACTTGGGATTTGCTTCCACAGTGCCGATTAAAAGTTTTAATAACGATGGAAAGGATATCTTACCATTTTTTAAGTAAAAAAGCTTTTTCGTTCATGGGAATTTCATTTTGTGAAAAAAACGTGAAAAAAACGCGAACAGTTACGATGTACGGAAATGATTACCGTGGACCTGCCGAATCAATGCAGGGTGGCCTTGGATGAAATGTCCTGATTGGTGCAATTGGTAAGTTGTAGGTTTTGTGTGTGGGATTTTTAGTGGCTTGCGGTGAATTGCGTGACAGCCAAAATAGTTGTTCAGACCTAGCTCAAGTTTCTGAATTATCCTCGTCATAGTGGTCAGTTCGCATTCATACAGGAGAAAGGCATCAATAATCTTTAAAATGTATATTATTCTCTTGGAACAGAATCCATTTATAATTATGGTCGATTTCTCACGATTGTAGATAATTCTAAACTAAACAGACGTGTTTTAATTACGTGGAGAAAAAATATCAGCGCCATTATTTGAAAGATTGATCTTGCGCTCAAGCACAAATACACGAGTCTATCGCAGAAGTCATCCGAAATTAACAAAGCGGGAAAACATGTTTTACTTATCATCACAATGAAATATTCATGAGCTAACGCTTGAGAAAAGAAACATTCACAACTAAATATTCCATCCCCAAACCAAATCGCCATTACTCTTTCCTCTTCCGGAATGGTTGTGGCATTGCTACCAAATGGTAGAACTGCTTATTCAGCTTTTAAACGGCCATTGAACTTAATATTACTGGACATTTCTATCGATTCATGTTTCTGTCAGATTAAGCGGTTAACTGAGTTGCAGCATCGGCTTGCATGTGTCAACTAGTGGTAAATATAGATAAGGTATATCTTAAATTCGATGGTTTTGATTCTATTTAGTAGCAGCGTTCAATATAAATGCCCGAAGTTATAGGGAAGGATATTTGAACGATTGGGGACGATCATTTTCACGCATACCCACAACAACCAATCAAAGGCCAAGTGACACTTCAGCCAATGGAAGCGCAAGAATCCTCATGATCACGACAACAACTTACACAGCTGTGAACATAGCCAAAACTGCTACAAAACTCGTATTATTTAAATGAATTCAGTAGTGTCTCATTTAAGGAAGACATGGTTACTGTCTTTTGATTAACAATATATGCAGATCGGCATCGAAATGTGATGATACCTGAATCTTGTTGCATAGATCTCCTTAATTATTTATCTTTATTTGACAGATCGGAATTGGACATTTCAATGGCCGTCTTAATGCGTTTTCTAAACTTGATATACATCAAGGGTATATATAGCTCTTTTTTCAAATTTATCTCGATGTTATTTCGTTTATTCGTGTTTATTTATTCTGCATCTCAAATGTTTGCTCTTCACTTTCAGTATGCATAATGTTTTCTGAAATTTAATGCTGGATATCTTGGTCCCCTTGATAACTAGTTATATGTCAGCAGACTCATTAATTGCCACAATTTTGCGTTTACCAGTAGATTCAGATTGGCTTCGAAAGCGTTTCTAGTTCAGTTATTGAACGTGATGTTTGTCAACACCCAAACTAGAAAAAAAGAGCAATCCCAATATTGATAAGAATAACATTGCTCCGGCGACAGGTTACGCCAAGGTGTGCGATTCTGACCTAAGAAATACTTGACCTTCGCTGGGTTTTGTGACGGCGAACGTCCAAGATAACCATCTGCGGAAAGGGTTGGGTCTTATTTGCGCATGCTGGGTATTGTGTGTCGTGGAATGCCCTCGCGATTTCCTTGTTAAACACCGGGGCGTTTCACAACTCTCTCCTCGGGCGTAGTACTGTCCCCATTTCCAGTAAACAGGACAGTCCTGGTGTGATAAGCGAGGGTTAGATCAGTTCCAGAATGGGTATGGACATGGTATCGTCAGTGAATGAAGTCGCAGATCGTGAGGTCAATTGGAAAACGTGGCCCCTGATAGGGTGGATCGAGGCGGTCTATAAAGTGACTCGGGGTACTTGACCTCTGACCCCCGATCCCATCTTTACAGGATAGCAGAGAGAGTAAGACTTGTCCATCACCTCGAGAGACAACACCGAATAGCCATTCCCGCGTTTGCTCAGCTGCGCCCTTTACAAGAATTTCAAACCCCGAAGCGTGCAGCGTAGCTGATTGGACTGTAAAGACCACCCAATCAGCCGTCGAGTTGATGTCGCAGAGGTGGCCGTGAAATAACTCGCACTTGGGCGAAATCCATTAAAAAGGGCTGTCGGTAATTTGAAGTTTGAGTCTGTGGGTTGAATTGAACATCTTTCAGGTGTCGGATCAATATTGTCTCATATATTCTGCTTACCTGTTTGTACACTTAACCCGGTTGTAAATGGCGTGTATTGCACTAACTGTTGTTAAATGCAGTTTCAAACGAAAAGTGGACTTTCAACATTGGCGAAATTTTTAGCAGTTCTTTTCGCCAACATCTGCATTTTCATAAATAGAAAGCATTTCGTATTTTTGTTAAGATTCTACATTTTCTCAGGTTATCGAACCAAAAAGCGTCTTCTAATTGTTTTTTTTTCAACCTCCCCAGTCCAATAAAACAGCGTGCCTCTACGGCTTACTAGACGAGGATAAACCTGTTTCACGGGGATTTGCAATGCAGTCTCTCGTAGCAATATGTGGCGGCGTCCCAGTGTCTGACCTTGGAGTCGATCAGATGTCAATCGCAAACGGCGGTATGAAATATTGACGTCACAGCGTGGGTTTGATATGTCAACGTCAAAATGTCGATATTTCATACGTCGTTGGATTCTGGCTGTCTATTTTCACTGGCTTGTCACAAGACTGAATCTTGCACAACGTTATCAACGCGCTACCCGAGAGGTAATTGTCTTCGAAGATCTGGCACCGGAGAAACTTGAAATATGAACATGTAAAATCGCGCATTGCAACCAGTAATAATAATAATTGTAGTGGCTTTATTGAGGTCACGAGGACCAAATCTTTCAGCATAAAACAAGACAGTAAAACAAGTATTAGATATGAAAATTGTCTTTTAGTTCCTGCTTCACCTGCTCCGGTGAAATCAAAATTCGGGCAAATAAGGAATGACGGAATTAAGATATGTCGCCGTTCTTGTGGGTATTGAACGTTTTAGTCTACGCATTGGTCGAAGAGATTTACATTTAGGTAAACTTGAAAAGAGGGGATGGGAGGGGTCACTTAAAATACGAGCATCGATTAGTGTACAATATTTGCAGTGGCGTTGAACGATGATCTCTTGGATGGAGACCATAGGCAGGCAACTAGAAAACGAGATTATTTTAAAAAAACAACGACGGGTTAAAAGGTCAGAACATTTAAGGCCGGGGAAAATAAATGGTGAACAATATACAATAAGGGGAATTATACAGGCATGGACAAAGGTTTGTATACGGCTAGAGCTGAAACCAAGTCTCCTGAACCGGCGAACTAAGAAACAGAGGCGACGAAATTTACCGAAGACGGCATCCACATGATCACTCCTTGATAACCGACTGTTAAAAATAACGCCGAGGAATTTCGATTTGGAGGTCAAAGAGAAATTATGGAGTAAAGAGATTTCAAGAGTGTCAACATGGGCTCCCAGGGAAAAAGAAATGGAGATGCATTTTGATGGATTCAACAGAAGACCATTCTCCAAGGACCACTCGAGTACCTCAGTGACTGCCTGCCCGAGTTGTTGAGAATCACCATTCGTCTTGCAGCCATGAAATAAAGCCATCGGCGTATTTTATGAGTGTCACGTCGTTAGGGGACTGAAGGATAGACGTGTAATAGTTAAAAGGAATGGAGATATCACCGCGCCTTGTAGCTTACCGCAATTATTTGGCAAGGAGGAGGAGGAGGCTTCATTATAATGGGTTTTGATAAACTTGGTTATACGTTCCTTTTTTAAGTAATTTTAGCAGTTATTAGATTGCAAAATTACCCTTGTGATGTTATCAATTGCTGACAGCTGAGCATGAGAAAGAAATCTTTTCATGAAGTGATAAGATTTCTTCACTAATAAGCACAGAAATACCAATGACTCGATGAGCATCGATTCGACAAAACATTTTCCAAAAGCCGTTTATTGCCAAGGATTTCCAGTGCGTAAGAGTTTGCTTAAATCGGAAAACAATCATGTGCAAAGGCGTTTAAGGCTATGACGTTCGAACCGAAGCATTCTATTGGCTAGAAATTTTCGATTTAAGTGTAAAAATACTACTCAACGAGCCATTTGTCTAAGGAACATGGCTTTGAATCAAGCTTTTAACAAGGACGCGATCAACGCTCATAATGCGTAAGCACCTTCATGTTTTAAATTTTATCCTGATCTATTTAATGATGCCGTCGAGAGTGATTGAATGGCATAGGGCAATAAAGAGTTTGTATAATCGTTGAAAATGCTGACAATTACATAAGTATTGTTCCGCTATCGAGCCTTTCGTAAATCTTGCAAACTCTACGACTCGTAAAGTTGTAACACGAGCATTTTTTTCAATAATACTCTTATCTAATCGTATCCATACTTAAAATGTTTCCCAACCAGTGGAAAACGCACAATCTCTCTCCAAAACGCTACAAAATTTTTAATAACTGAACACCCGTAGCAATGGCAACATTAATTAATAATTATATAATAATGGAGCTCACTCCAAGTATCCTGAACCAGCTAACAAAGAAACAGAGGCGACGACATTTACCGAAGACGGCATCCACTTGATCACTCCGACTGTTAAAAATTTTCAATTTTGAGGTCGAAGAAAAATTATGGAGTAAAGAGACTTCATGAGTGTCAATATGGGCCTTCGGGGAAAAAGTAATGGAGATGCATTTTGATAGGTTCAACAGAAATCCATTCTCCGAAGACCACTCGAGTACCTCAGTGACTGCCTGCCCGAGCTGTTGAGAATCCCCATGCGTCTTGCAGCCATGAACTAAAGTCACCGGCGTATTTTATGAGTGTCACGTCGTTAGGGGACCGAAGGTTAGACGCGTAATATATAAAAAGGAATGGAGATAGCACAGCGCAATTATTTGGCAAGGAGGTGGAGGCTTCGTTTGCGACTTTTAGGTTCTAGAAAAAAACATTTTCCAGCCAATTTATCAACCATCGTTCCAGGCCAGTTCCACGCAGTTGAAATAGAATGTGGGAGAGTTAATTGGTGTTGAAATCCGAGGTGAGGTCCAAAAAGGGTGTTCAAGAACGTCTTGCTATTTGGCTTATGAGCAAACTGGAGCGGGTCTCGCCAGTTTTTATTATTTTTTTCCCATTCAGAGAGGAGGTGCTTCTCAACCACTGTTTACCACACAGAGGAGTTGGCTATAAGTCTACATGTCCCGCTGAACAATTGGCCGGTTTCGGAATAGGTGTTTTAGCTACACCATAATTTCCCTGGTCTCAAGTGATCTGACCTTTTTACATCACTTGGTTTTTTTGAAATACATTTATTGTCAAGTTAATTATTTATATAATAATTCTTCGTCATTTACTGGTTTTCATATTAGGTGAACCCCCTCAATCCCCTGTTTTCTAGTCGACGTCAATTGCAATTAATTCGACCAATGGAAAGGCTTTACCATTTAATTTCTGACGTGTGCTTGTAACCTCAACATTTCAATTGACCAAAACATTCCGTTCCAGGATTCGGTTGAGCCCGTCACTCAATTTTTTTTGTTCGATTGCAACGCTGTCAAACGTAAAGTGCACCCATTTTGAATGGTAAATAATCATCAATTTAGTGCCATGTGCAATAGCCGGTCTGCAGATCATTAATAGTAAATTATATATTGCGAAGCCAATACATTTTTCATACATAATAAATAAATAGTAGATCTGTTGTTATATATATCAGTAAGGAAATGATAATTTTCCATTCAAAATTTTACTTTTAATTTAAAAACTGAACTGAAATTTGAAACTCCCTGTAGATTGATTGCGAGAATAGCAAATTATTCTCTGGCTCCAAATCCAATGAAGTCTCAAAGGCTCTGCAACCGACTCGTGTTAATCGATCTCCATGTTGAAAATGGAGCTTTGAATCACTCGCCTATTGCGCAGTGAAGCTTTCGCTTCGAGTTGAACTCATCGGAGCAGTTCAATGGATCGAAACAGCGAATAAACGGTCTTTAGAAGAATACGCGTTCTGCTCTGTGGTTTATTACTGAATACGATAAAGGGTAACATACTCTAACCGTGAAATCCTGCATGATGTTAAATAAACTCAAATTTACTCCTAGTTATAGTCGGCTACAACGGCAATTAGGCGAGTTGTAGTCGGTTGGCTGAACAATCTCGTGCATGTGGTTACTTGACAGAAACGTAGCACCAATTCCGAGAGGGAATTAGCTCATTAGAATAAGGAATTACAACGAAGAAGAGAAGAAGATATATTACAGCAACAAATGGGTTCATAGCAAAGAATGGTTTTGTAGGATTTATCTAAAATGATTGAAACAGAATAAACGCCCACTCTTCGTTCAAAAAATCGCCGTTCAACGCTACTTCAATGGTTGTTCACAAATCGCTGCTCGTATCTTAAGTAACCCCTCCCATCCCCTCTTTTCAAGTTTATCAAACTGTAACTCTCCTCGACCAATGCGCAGGCTACACAGTTCACTACCCACAAGAACGGCGGCATATCGCAATTCGGTCATTCCTTATTTGTCCCGTTTTTTTTAACTTCACCGGAGCAGGTGAAGCAGGAACTTAAAATTTTTTTAAATCCAGTACATGTTTAACTGTCTTGTTTTATGCTGGAAGATTTGATCCTCGTGACCTCAATAAAGTCACTACAATTATGAAGTGACCCTGGGTTCGACATCTAGATAAGCCTATCATCTATAAAACGTTTGCCGTGCCTGTATAATTCCCCTTATTATATTTTTGTGTGATTTCCCGCGGCCTCAAATCTTCGAGATTTTGTAACTTTCCATTGGCTGTTTAAAATAATCTCGTTTTCTAGAGAGGAAAGGGTGGGTTACGCAAATCTCAGTCCACAACGAATAAGCCGTGCGTAGCGGTGTACGTCGTTTATCATCCGGATTTCAACAAAAAGCCCCACTTCCACGCGTGGAAGCTCATGAAGTGTTGGTGACAACAGGAGCCTGGTTGGGGAGCAGCAAGTGGCGAAATTACGAAAGGTAGGATTCGGAGAGGTGGGAAGAGAGTTGGTGACAGAAATGGGGTGAAGGAGAAGACGGAGGTGTAGAGTCTGGCGGTTGGTCTCGGTTTATTTTTCAATGACGACGGATGCTGCAGTCTGTGCAATAGTCCAAGGATTCCAAATTGAAGCCGTTTTATGGTCTAGCCTATTTTATTTTCAACATAATCGGCGTTAGGTTAGACTGATAATCCCTGATATGGTTTTCCTTGGACGTCAGGTTGCGAGGTCGGCACGGATGCCCGGCCTTGACCTACGACGCGGAGCTGGCCCGATCTGCCCAGACCTACGCAGAAACTCAGGCCACAAACTTAAAGAATCTCTGCCACGAGGTTAACCGGTCTTATGGAGAAAATCTAGCCAATCTACCGTTTTTGCCTGACGCTGAAATCACCGGTGAGTAGTATTTGTAGTTGTGTTTAAAAAGGACTTAATTACCATGACATCTCGCGTCAAGCGTGCAGAGGTCAGCCATCCGTTCAACGTCACCGAATTCGATCGTATTTTTGGGCTATTAAAATATGTATTTAGGCTACGATGACTTGTTAGTCATGGGTCGGAATGATCTACTTTCAGGCGTTGTTTTAATAAGCATATAATTGCCCAAATATTTTGTACCTTGGATCATCGTAGAAGAAAGTCTCGTTAAAATATTTTTTTATTTTCCAAACTCAGGAGCTGAAGCTACCCTTTGTTGGTACAGAGAAATTGGACATTTTAATTTCAATGGCCAGGATCAGATGAATTGCGGTAAGTTTGACTTCGATATTGCAAATGTTGGTAAACAAAGAATAGTGGTTTAATTGGGACTCAGTTCGAGAAAATAATATTTTTATTTTAATGATGAACGTTGTTTGCATAGATTTCTCCGTCTTTAATATAAATAAAAATTAGAAACACGACTTACACTTGACCGATAACTATTCACATATCATTCCGTAATTGATGGTTTCATTTAAAATAAATGCAAAAATCGATTTTTATTTGTTTTATTAATTCAATTCCAAGGTCACTTCTCCCAGGTGGTGTGGAAGAACACCCAAAGTGCGGGATTTGGGGTCACAAAGTCCTCGGACGGCCGTAGAATCTTCATTGTGGGGCGCTACAAACCGCCGGGAAACTTTCGCGGGCAATGGGGCCCCCAGGTCCCCAGACCCCTCAACGGAAAGATTGAGATTCCCAGCGCAGATCAGCTTCTCGCTGGTAGGGCAGCTCATAATCTTTGCATGATCTGAATGTCGACCAAATCGATTTAATTATGTCTTGTTCATTCAAGCAAGTTCTCGGGATGACAAACGACCACAGCTATCGACGAAAGTAAGTACCAATTGGAATGAAACAGTAGTAGTAGAAGAAGTAGTGGTAGTAGTAGTGGTAGTAGTAGTAGAAGAAGAAGGAGTCATAAGTTCTTAAAAAACCTCTTCATCCACCGTGTCCTGTAGTCCTCGCTTCCACAACGCCGGTCTCAGGCGCCTAGTGACTGTTCAAGCGAATCTGATTCGTCCTCCACCGACAAAAGCTCGCCTGCAGTTGCACCTTTGGGTAGACAACAAGATGAGGTAATTTGACTTGATTGATTGGGTTGATTGGTTTGATTTAAGCAAGTTTCTCCATTAGACAATTATACTCAGGTTGAAATCGAAATGCGCAGTTTTGTAGAAAAGACTATGCTGATACTGTATGGCCTTTGAGGGTATTTTGAATCGAAGACGTTATTTCTAAAAATACCTCTTCATCAACTGTTTCCTGTAGAAATCGCTTCTACGACGTCGGTCTCAGGCGCCTAGTGACTGTTCCAGCGAATCTGATTCGTCCTCCACCGACAAAAGCTCGCCTGCAGTTGCGCCTTTGGGTAGACAACAAGATGAGGTAATTTGACTTGATTGATTGGGTTGATTTAAGCAAGGTTCTCCATTAGACAATTATACGCAGGTTGAAACCAAATCCGCAGTTTTTAGATACCTTAGAGCCATTAGCTGAAGGCTGGAGTTTTTATCCTCTAGGTGTGAGGAGAAGACTATGCTGATACTGTATGGATTTTGAGAGTATTTTGAATCGGAGACGTTATTTCTAAAAATACCTCTTCATCAACTGTTTCCTGTAGAAATCGCTTCTACGACGTCGGTCTCAGGCGCCTAGTGACTGTTCCAGCGAATCTGATTCGTCCTCAACCGGACAAAAGCTCGCCAGCAGTTGCCTCTTTGGCTAGACAACAGGATGAGGTAATTTGACTTGATTGATTGGGTTGATTTAAGCAAGGTTCTCCATTAGACAATTATACGCAGGTTGAAACCGAAATCCGCAGTTTTGTAGATACCTTAAGAGCCATTAGCTGAAGGCGGCAGTTTTTTGTCCTCTAGGTGTGAGGAGAAAACTATGCTGATACAGTATAGATTTTGAGAGTATTTTGAATCGGAGACGTTATTTCTAAAAATACCTCTTCATCAACTGTTTCCTGTAGAAATCGCTTCTACGACGTCGGTCTCAGGCGCCTAGTGACTGTTCCCGCGAATCTGATTCGTCCTCAACCGACAAAATCTCGCAAGCAGTTGCCTCTTTGGCTAGACAACAAGATGAGGTAATTTGACTTGATTGAGTTGATTGGTTCGATTTAAGCAAGGTTCTCCATTAGACAATTATACGCAGGTTGAAACCGAAATCCGCAGTTTTGTAGATACCTTAAGAGCCATTAGCTGCAGGCTGGAGTTTTTTGTCCTCTAGGTGTGAGGAGAAAACTATGCTGATAAAGTATAGATTTTGAGAGTATTTTGAATCGGAGTCGTTATTTCTAAAAAAAACCTCTTCATCCACTTTGTCCTGTAGAACTCGCTTCTACGACGTCGGTCTCAGGCGCCTAGTGACTGTTCCCGCGAATCTGATTCGTCCTCAACCGACAAAATCTCGCAAGCAGTTGCCTCTTTGGCTAGACAACAAGATGAGGTAATTTGATTTGATTGGGTTGATTGGTTCGATTTAAGCAAGTTTCTCTATTAGACAATTATACGCAGGTTGAAATCGAAATCCGCAGTTTTGTAGATACCTTAAGAGCCATTAGCTGCAGGCTGGAGTTTTTTATCCTCTAGGTGTGAGGAGAAGACTATGTTGATACTGTATGGCCTTTGAGAGTATTTTGAATCGGAGTCGTTATTTCTAAAAATACCTCTTCATCCACCGTGTCTTGTAGAACTCGCTTCCAAAACGCCGGTCTCAGGCGCCTAGTGACTGTTCCCGCGAATCTGATTCGTCCTCAACCGACAAAATCTCGCAAGCAGTTGCCTCTTTGGCTAGACAACAAGATGAGGTAATTTGATTTGATTGGGTTGATTGGTTCGATTTAAGCAAGTTTCTCCATTAGACAACTATACTCAGGTTGAAATCGAAATCCGCAGTTTTGTAGCTACCTTAAAGGCCATTCGCTGCAGGCTGGCGTTGTTGTCCTCTAGGTGTGAGGAGAAGACTATTCTGAAACGAGGTGTTTTTTCGAAATTAATCTATTTCGGCGACCAAAACTACTCATAATATCACCTCCCCTGGTCAATTTCAACCCTCGCCAGTATCATCCCTACTCCATCTGTAATTTGGTCTTATCGACCGCGTTTTGGATAGGGCCTTATAATGGCCGCCATTTCCCGTTTGCCAAACTGTTTATACTTCGTGGTTTGAATTGGCCTTTCTTGCCAATTTACCTTGATATTACTGCTTGTATTCTTCACAACTTATTCCTCATTTTCTACGTATAATCGTCGCTTCCTGTAACATTTTTGTTTATCGTTAATTTTAATGCTGAAAGTTTTGGTCATCGTGACCTTAATAAAGCGATTATTATTATTATTATTATCATTTAGTCTGTCTGCTCAAGTATCGCCACGTCATCGTCATCGTCGTCATCGTCTGTGGCCACCAACGTTCTGCGAGCAGTCGACGTCAGACACACCAGGAGGCGCTACGTTGGTAAAAGAACCGCTGTTCTCACGTGTGTAAGGTTATGAACACGAATTCCTGCTTTGTTGTTTTATGGAGGCGGCCTTCACACGGGTTTAGGGAATTATCAGAACAGGTAGTCTGGGTATTTTAACTAACAAATGGTAAACACGCTTGTTAAATCCCCCAAGCCGCATTTGGAGAAATAGACACGCGTTCAGTATGGCTCTTGGCTCAGACAATCACCAAACGCTTCCTCGAAATTATACTACAAAACAAGGGTATCCTATAAAACAATCTTTCCATTCAGGGGAGATTTGCGGAAGGAAAAACGAGTTATAGACGCAACATGACAGCGTTTGCGAATCAGGGCGAACCTAATGCATGACTAAGCTGGTTTCGATTAAATTAGCCAATGGCCTGGTGGCGTATTAAAGCGTACTACCATTGGTTGAAAGGCGTCCAACCAGCGCCGAGAATGGCACTCGGAGTCGACAAGTGGCGTGCTATCTGCACGCTCTTGCGTGCATTGAACGGTATTCACTTTGCTTTGGGCGAAAAGATTTATATTAAGACAAAGTTGAATAAATTTGAAAAGAGGGCAGCGATGAGTTTACCCTTAGTGAAATTGCGTTCAATGATGATCTCTTGGGTGGAGAACATAGGTAAACCACTAGAAAACGCGATTATTAAACAACATATGCTGGTAGTTAAACAGTAAGAACGTTTGGTGTCCGGGAAAAACACGGGCGCGCGTTGTCGAAGGTATTGAGACTCTTCCTATATTCAATTCCACCAACTTCTTATTCTTCCTCCTCCTCCTCCTCCTCCTTCTCCTTCTCCTTCTCCTTCTCTGCCTTCTCCTTCTCTGCCTTCTCCTTCTCCTTCTCCTTCTCCTTCTCTGCCTTCTCCTTCTCTGCCTTCTCCTACTCCTTCTCTGCCTTCTCTGCCTTCTCCTTCTCTGCCTTCTCCTTCTCTGCCTTCTCCTTCTCCTACTCCTTCTCTGCCTTCTCCTTCTCTGCCTTCTCCTTCTCCTTCTCTGCCTTCTCCTTCTCTGCCTTCTCCTTCTCTGCCTTCTCCTTCTCTGCCTTCTCCTTCTCCTTCTCCTCCTCCTTCTCCTTCTCTGCCTTCTCCTTCTCCTTCTCCTTCTCCTTCTCCTTCTCCTTCTCCTTCTCCTTCTCCTTCTCCTTCTCCTTCTCCTACTCCTTCTCTGCCTTCTCTGCCTTCTCCTTCTCTGCCTTCTCCTTCTCTGCCTTCTCCTTCTCTGCCTTCTCCTTCTCCTTCTCTGCCTTCTCCTTCTCTGCCTTCTCCTTCTCCTTCTCTACCTTCTCCTTCTCTGCCTTCTCCTTCTCTGCCTTCTCCTTCTCTGCCTTCTCCTTCTCTGCCTTCTCCTTCTCTGCCTTCTCCTCCTCCTTCTCCTTCTCTGCCTTCTCCTTCTCCTCCTCCTTCTCCTTCTCCTTCTCCTTCTCCTCCTCCTCCTCCCTCCTCCTCCTCCTCCTCCTCCTCCTCCTCCTCCTCCTCCCCCTCCTCCTCCTTCCCCTAACCCTCGTTCGTCGTCTCCCCACTTCCGTATTCGTTAAGAGTCAGGTAATCGGCGTAGTGGATGAGAACGAAACTATTTTGGGACTGTAGTTAAGAAGTGTAAACATTGAAAAGAAGAAAAGGAGAAAGCACCACTCCAAGTGGCCTGAAACGACATTTACCGAAGACCACAACAATATGATAACCCCGAGGTAACCGAATGTGGATAATAACACCGAGGACTTTTTTTCTTAACCTTCGTGGTTCACCAGTTTGAGGGACATGGCATCCTGAACTGTACTCCTGAGTCGAAAACGCGGACGGCTCTTAAAAATCTTTATCGTCCGGCATAATATCTGTTGTTGCTTTGCAGACACCCGCCGCATTTAGAGAGAGGGTTTTGAAACTTCTCAACGAATACAGGATGGCGCAGAATTGTTCCAAATTGGATATAAATGCGGTAAGTTAGTGGTTTCAACTAAAAAAACATTTTTTTTATGAAAGACGATTTTAGTAATTTCAGCATTACGCCACACTCCTCTGATTGGACAACACATTCTAGAAACTTGGCGTCACTGCTTTCGGATATTTTTCACTCTCCTATAATGCCACGCCCTCATAACCCTGATCAAAAATTCCTATGAATCGCGCAACGCCGTTTTTCTTTGTCTGACGAAGTAACACCGCCCGTCTAAATGTTCGGATAGTAACGGGCGGTAACTAATGAAGACAGACTTTGACATTAAAATGTAAACAACGATTAATTTGGGGGAAAAGGTCAACCGATTGAACCCCCTTTGGCGAACAATGGCTGCCATTAAATGGCTTAGTCGTTCACGTACTACTGAATTTACCACAATCACTCAATCAAGAAACCGAAATCTTGACCAATGAATATGCTCTATGGTGTATTCATTTTTTTGATTGGTTTCGAGGAAAGAGACACCTTATACTTGTCTAACCATTTTCAAATTCCGGTGAAATTTGATCGAATAAGAAGCGGTTAGCATTCTCAGCTCTTACCTGAAAGACCCTTGGTTCGACTCCCGGACAGGTCAAAGGAAAGCGGTTCGGATGCCGTCTCCGTTATTTAAATTGGCACAAACCACCAATTTTACAATTTCTAGCTCATTTTAGTTCGTATGTCCATTCAACAAAGAGAATGTGGAAGCCCGTAGTGAAAATCCACTATTCAAGCTTCAATGATAGCAGTGTCGTTTAAGGCGATAAAAATAAATTCCCCGTTGTTTTATCGGACTGACAGGACCTTGGGAGGTTGGCGCAATCGTTTGCAGAAAAACTCATCGCGAAGGAGGCGACGGGTATCTGCAAATTAACCTTCAGCGAAGGTCGTTTCGATCAGTGCATAGACTTTTCACGGATAAAATCCACTAACCGTATGTTTATCCTTCTATTTTCTTGCATCAACTTGATTTGAGCTCGATGTGTTTGATCGCACTTTATTCTAACAAACCCTTTTTTTACAGCTAAAAAAGTCGTTGCTAGGTGCCTTAGGAAATATCCAAGTGAGTTTATTTTGTGGTAGTCAAGGTCAAATTAGTTTAAGCAACTAAAATAACCCTTTCCGGATGGGGTGACGACGGGAATGGGTTGACAAAACCGCAGAGTTGTGATAGCATTCTCCTGAGAGTAGTAGAGTGGGCTATTTGTCCATAAATGTGTGCCCCAGACCGCTAGTTAACGCCGATGCCCGGTTATAAAAAGTTCAGCCTTTGTCAAGGTCACAAAAAACACCTTTTTTGATGTTTCAGATTCAGTCAAATTCAAATCCGATGTCGGAATTGGATCAGTTATCAACCCGAGGCCAGGACGTTCGGCCATTGTTCTTTTTTTCGCATAAACCCATCCCACCGTATTCTCTTATTAAAAACAGTTTGATCCCTTTTATTCGGAAGTTATTTGCTCTACTTTTCTAACGGGAGTTTAGGGGGAAGGAATTTATCACATCACGGAATCCAATTTCAGACATTATTGGCTGTGAAAAAATAATACTCTCGACGATTTTAGGCAATAGATAAAAAATTTCAGCGCTGAAAATGACGCAAATATTTCCTGCCCTCAAATTTGTTTACCGTCCGTTGGCTTTTCAAATTATTCAAGTTTTTTCTGGTTTTCCTAGGAGGAGCAGGAGGAGGAGGGGAGCATGGGGAATTCGACGAAAGCATAAAAATACTGCCAGACGTTAGCCACCACTAGACATAATGTAGTGTTGCCGAGTACTGGAAACCCTCTAGATTGGGAAAAAGGAGGAAGAGGAAGAGGAAGAAGAAGAAGAAGAAGAAGAAGAAGAAGAGAAAAGGAGAAGGAGGAGGAGGAAGAGGAGGAGAAGGAGAAGGAGAAGGAGAAGGAGGAGGAGGAGGAGGAGGAGGAGGAGGAGGAGGAGGAGGAGGAGGAGGAGGAGGAGGAGAGGGACGTAGAGGAGTGGAGGATATCGAGATGGAGGTTGGAGAAGGCAGATGGTTGAATGGATGGATGGACGGTGGGAGAAAGGAGGAAGGGTAGACGGAATCTGTAAGAATCCTGTTGCAGTGGGAGGTAAGACGACTTGCAGACGAGCTACTTTACAAGTTGCAGTCTTGAGGGCCATTGAAATGTTATGGACGTTAACTGTCAAAAGGAGGCGTTTATGATGCGTGAGACGAGTGTTGGCAGAGGAAAATATTGACATATTTTGTCTATAACTTTTATTTACTTTTCTTTTCCATTGCATGGAATTGCTTCTTCCTTCACTCGATTTGTTCATCGCTGTCATTTATATAGAGGTCTTTTCCAATTCAGTGGTCGAAGTTAATTTCTTATGTTTCTTCGGAGTCGCGGGAAAATTTCTAGCTTTTGAAAAGGATTCACCGCCAGATTCATGGATGCCGTGAACCGTTGCAGCCCATGCAGGATGATGAGAGGCAGCTGACGTTAAACACCTCCGGTCATCCGCCAACTGATTCCAGAGTTCCTTTGTTGATATTCCTTGTTATAATAAGGCATTTCTTGTGAAATCATGTCTGTCCGAGGACGCAAATCGTAATGCACCGAATTACCAAATGGTTTCAGTAACTAATAGGAATCATAAATTACAAAATTATTCATTAGTAATCTACTTATTAAGAGCATATTTGATATATTTGTTGCAAAATATCCCATTGATACCTATCGGTTCTGGATTCTATCCGATTTGGTAATATCTAGTGGTCATGATCGATTGGCCTTAATCGTGCGAAAAATAGTGAAGCGATAACCCCCTTCATTTTGTTCACCGGGTCGTAAAACTACCCATCTGTTTAGCGCATAAAATAAACACGTAGAATCTATACAGGAGAGCAAAAGTGTCTAGACAGGTCCATCACCTCGAGAGGCCACGCCAATTCTGCAAAAGCCGACGGTGGGGCCGTTTTCGTGTCTTCGGCTGATGGAAAGTGTTTATCCGCTTCGGTGAGGAGCATTACAGACCTCGAAGCCACCTGCCATTGCGTCAAGGAGGCGACCCTCTCAGTGCACGGGTCACACAATTCAGGAGAAACCGGCTCAAGGTCGCCCACCACAGAGACGTATGACCCAATCGTAGGCAACAGTGTACCCAATTGGACAGTTACAAACACCGAACCAGAAGCATCACCCAATAGAAGACGGGGAGTCGATGTCGTAGAGTTTGTGGTGGAAATAACGCGACCTTGGAGCCACACCAATGAAAAGAGTAGTCGGTGGGGTGGACGCTGTGTATAAAGATTCCATCAGAAGACGTCAATGCGCATCTCCTGCAAGAGGATGCACGGGCAGCTTCATGGATGCCTTGAACCGTTGCAGCCCATGCCGGACAATGGGAGGCTTCCAGGCCGTAGCTGATGTTGGTCCATTTCTGGCTTCAGCTACGTACCTTTCCGCTCCGGCAACGTCAATAGTCCCAAAGTGACGGTGACAGGCACAAGTTTGAAAGGTTCGTTTCTGGCCTGCGAAGAACGTTGCCGAACCACTGCCTCGTAACGGGTTGCACAGCGGCGTATTCGTTCGTCCTTGGAGAGCTTGTCGAGTTCGAGATTCGTCGTAGAAACCCCGCGATCGAAAACGCGCTTTCACCGAGTCCGTTAATATTGTTTTATCGAAACACAAGAGTTATCGGGAAATGGTTCATTTGGAATGTGATCTGTTAGGTTAATTAGCCTGAGCTTGCAGTTCACACCAACCTCTGTGCCAAATTCCATAGGTTTGTCGGCATATTTTGACGTCTGGAGTTTTCAAAGAAACCTTATGTTGGCACTGTCGACAGAAAATGTTGTGCACAGAACGTTGGCAAAATATATTACAAGAACGAATTATCATCCGCACCAAAAACTGTTGATGGCATTCTCTAAAAACACGAAATCTGACCCACGCAGGTGTATTCCACATTCTTCCACAACATTGTGTTGTGCAGTGTAGTGGACTGTTGCTTCCCTGTAGTGTTCAAAGAGTTGCTCCATCGACTTTTGTCTGAGTATTCATTGGGCCTCCGATTTCGAAATTGACTTTTTGGAAGAAATTGGAATGTTGGAAACGATTGCAGAATGGGCAAGTTTCAAAATCCCACAAGTACTCTCTGAGATGACATTTTCAGTTAGGATAATCAGTGAGAAGTAAATTGGTCAATTTCCTACCATGGAAATATTTTGACAGTCGCATCTAAACACCCCGGCACAGGTTATGGCATCATTTGGACTGTTTTTTGGAATTTTTTGGACGTAATATGAAAGTAATATAAAATCTGTATTTTGTGGCGATTCCGTGATGAGAAAAAATGGATATCAACCAAGATAAAAACGGTTTGTGATAGGTAAATCACGTCGACACGTGGAGAGAGTCGGAAGTGCTGCGTTTAACGAATAAACAAAAGTTTCAAGGTTGTGGCATTTAAGGCTACAATGACACCCAATGCGCTCAAAAGGGCGCACGCCATTGGCTACATTACGTGAACTTGGGTTTTACAAACGCCGGTGCTCTTCGCTTCTGACCATGGTTTTGAATCACATTTTTAATAAAGAGGCTATCTACGCTCATAACGCGCAAGTAATTTGATTTAAAGTGTTCCTTTATCGCGTCCAAACCTCGGTTGCATTCATCAAATACGTGTGAGACCTGACTCTTTATGCCATGCCTACAAGACGAGTTGGGGTTGACAATAGATCGGAAGGCTGTAACTGAGGCACTCGAGTGATACATTTAGCCGCCTTTCTGTCTTAGTTAGCCGGTTCAGCATAATAACAGTAATTGTAGCAGCTTTAATGAGTTCACGAAGACCAAAACCTTCCGCATTTCTTGTGGGCATTGAACGGTATAGCCGACGCATTGGTCGAAGATATTTACATTTGGATGAACTTGAAAAGAGGGAATGGGAGGGGACATATATAACTCGAGCAGCGATTAGTGAAAAACGATTGAAGTGGCGTTGAACGATGATCTTTTGGATGGAGAGCATAGGCAGGCCACTAGAAAACGAGATCATTTTAGAATGCCTACGATTGGTTAAAAAGTCGCAACATTTAGGGCCGATGGAAATTATTGAGGAACAATATACAATAAGGGGCATTATACAGGCTTGAACAAAGGTTTTTATACGGCTAGAGCTCAATCCAAGTCTCCTGAACTCGCGAACTAAGAAACAAAGGCGACGACTTTGACTGAAGACGGCTTGAATCGAGCTTTGTGTTCGCCAGTGTAATTCCCCGTGATTTTTCCTTGCCTCAAATGTTCTCACTTTTTAATCTCCGTAGGATTTTTCATATATTCTCGTTGTAAACTCATCCCTGCTCGCATTTTAAGTGACCCCTGCCATCCCCTCAATACAAGCTCATCCAAGTGTAAATCTCTCCGACCTATGCGTCGGCTATACCGTTCAATACCCACAAGAACGGCGGCATTTCGCAATTCAGTCATTCCTTATTTGTCACGATTTTTAGTTTCACCGGAGCAGGTGAAACAGGAACGAAATGAAAGTTTTCGAATGATGCATTTGTTGTATTATAAAATGTTACTTTTTTCTCCAAGCCAACTGTTGAGCGTGTCGTAATCTCGGAAGGACTGCCTTAATTTTGAAGATAAAACGTATCCTCAGACGATGTCGTTTCTCTCCTTAATGATAGACTGGTCAGGGAGTAATTTTCAAACAACTGCACAGCAGTTGGTACGAAGAAAAACTCGGGGCCTTTAGTTTGCAATAGAAGTCCTGGTGCCAGGCTCCCGATAAAATATAGATTTTTACAATGCTCGCGGAAAAATC
Source organism: Proteocephalus fallax (assembly GCA_028672205.1). Lineage (NCBI taxonomy): Eukaryota > Metazoa > Platyhelminthes > Cestoda > Proteocephalidea > Proteocephalidae > Proteocephalus > Proteocephalus fallax. The sequence goes on along the minus strand of JAPUBX010002339.1, from coordinate 13,354 downwards.
GATTATTCACAGACGTCTACGGGGGCGCCACGCATGTCCGGCCTTGACCTCGACGAAGAGTTGGCTCGTTCCGCCCAGTACAACGCAGAAACGCTGGCCATGTCCAACCAACCCAACCACAGCTGCGCCAATGATTACGGAGAAAACCTGGCCTCTCTCACCTCCTCGACGGGCGCTGAAATGACCCGTGAGTAGTGTGTGTGTGTTTCTCGGAGATTGGCCAGCCAGGCTACAGGACTGGCCTAACTGCTTCAAGCCCAATTTTGGGGATATTTTTAACGATTATTCAGGTGTCGAGGCCAGCTTGATGTGGTACGGAGAAATTCGCGATTGCACTTTCAACGCCAAGGAACAAATCAACTGCTGTACGTTCATTTTTCCAAGATTCTTCCTTTTACTCGTATTTGCACGGTTTCATTTACGAGAATGTTTGAGGTAATTAAGCACTGTGATCTCAATGTGGCTCCTGAAATTGCCGCTTCGTCAGTTACCACGGTGGCTACCAATGAATTGGGTGTCTTGGATTGGCCAATTAGTCCTCGTCTATGGTCTAACGCCACATCTGGTGACGCAAGGCCAAGGTCATCCCTCATAACCGGACTTGTTTTTTTTAATAGTGCCGTCCAATGGCCTCCATTTCGCGTCTGCCAAACTTCATATACTTCGGCGATTCGTTAATCTTTTAGACGCGTATGTCATAAAAGGGTTAAGTTATCGTCGAACTACGAATCACGACATTGGCGAGCATAATTGTTTTCGGATTTTCTTCTGATGAGCACCTTCATTGAGCAATCTCCCGACGTATTTGCCGTCTCTATTAAAATCCCATCTCCGTGGAAGAGCGATATAGAGACATGGCTTTCGGTGGTGGAATCCCATTTTGCGGCGAAAGGAATTATCGTTGAACCACCGGCAGAGAGCCCGTACACTGTGCTTAAGACAGCTCTTATTCGACAGTCTGCGATAACAAGTACACAGCGCTGCAATGCTTTTTTTTATGAGGAGGAATTGGGTGACGAGAGACCTTCGCAACTGCTGCAGCGTCTGGAAGCCTTATCGGTGAACCAAGACGTCAGCGAATGTATAATTCGGCACCTATTCACCCAAAAGCTACCCCCAGTCGTCAGAGCTTCTTTGACTACCCTCCCACCCACGCTGCCGCTGGTCGAGTTAGGCGAGTACGCCGACCGCATTTTCGCCGCTCACCCTGGTCATTTATCAGTCGCCGCTGTGACAAGACCCCCACAGACTCTCACTTACAACGAGGTTTAAGAGTTGCGTGACTTGAGGCACCAAATGCGTAACTTGCTGGAGAACAAGGATCGCTCGCAGCGTCAACGGAGGCCACCGATGGCCGTAAAAACAAGCAAGGAAGACGGCACGCTCCGCTGGTTTCATCAGCAGTTCGGGTCCAAAGCAAGAAGCTGCCATTCTTCGGTGCTGACGTGAGCGTCATTCCCTCCACTATGTCCTACGAGTTAAACCTTGACACCGATTTCGTCCTCCAGGCTGCCAATCGAAGTAACATCAAAACTTACGGCCAGCGTGCGCTTCGTCTCGACCTCGGGCTGGGGCGCATTTTCCATTTCATATTCATCATCGCTGATGTCCCTCGTGCGATATTAGGTGCAAACTTTCTTTTTCACGTTCGACCTATCTGTCAGCGTCCGACGAAAGAAACTCGTTGACGAATCGACGGACGCAACGGCCTCGATCCGCCACCTGACCCACATTCCTGTCCCCTCTCCCTACAGGGCCTTCTCGATCAATTTCCCGATCGCCAAAACATGAACCGAACACGACAGAAGCCACCACACGACATAGTCCACCATATAAAGACCACCGGCCCTGCCACATTTCAGCGTTACCGCCGTCTCGACCCAGCAAAGAGACACATAGCACAAAAGGAATTCGAACGAATGATGGAGCTTGGAATCGCACGCCCGTACGACAGCAAGTGGTCATCCCCGCTCCACATGATTAAGAAGACCACACCCGGGGATTGGCGTCCTTGTGGCGACTATCGAGACCTGAACGCAGTCACAGTTCCAGACCGCTATCCTCTGCCGCACATTCACGACTGTGTCTCGTTCCTACATGGAAAGAAGATTTTCTTCACAATAGATCTGGTCCGGGCGTACCCCCAGATACCGATCGCCTCTGATGACATCCCGAAAACGGCACTTCTCTGGAACCGAATCATCGTGCATACATTTCTGTGGCTAATTTTTGAAGACTATATTTAAGTATAACACATCATTCCGAAAATCGACGTGTTCGTTTCCAATCAGTCGGTATCGTTTAACATATTTAAATCGATACTCCGTAAAGGGATTAACCTATGCCCGCCTTTAAAATTTTTTATTTGTTTGATTAATTCAATTCCAAGGTCACTTCTCCCAGATGGTATGGAAGGACACTAAGAGACCTGGGTTCGGGGTCGCAAAGTCCTTGGACGGTCAGAGCATCTTCGTCGTGGGGCAGTACAAACCGCCCGGCAACTTCGTTGGACAATGGGATTCCCAGGTCCCCAAACCCCTCAACGGAAAGAAGGAGGTTCCCGGCGCAGATCAGCTTCTCGCTGGTAGGGCAGCTCATAATCTTTGCATGATCTGAATGTCGCCCAAATCGATTTAATTATGTCTTGCTTATTTTAGTCGGAACCGGCGAAGCTCACCTATCACAACTAAAGATCCAAGTAAGCCGCGTTTGTCAGGGATACTCGTGGTTGTTGATTCACTGGTTTAAGAGTGCTACTAAATCAAGCGGAGAAGGATCAGTTGGTTGAAATTAGGGGGAGGAGGAGGAGGAGGAGGATGAGGAGGAGGAGGAGGAGGAGGAGGAGGAGGAGGAGGAGGAGGAGAAGGAGGAGCAGGAGCAGGAGCAAGAGCTGCCAGATCAGGTGGTTAATAAGGGATAGGAGACGGAGGATGAGAAGGTCCGATGTCCATGGATCGGAAATAAGGCGAATCCAAGCGAGACTCGAATCCATGACCTTCCGCGTCAGATGAAATGTTGCACCACCGGACACAACCTAAGGCTCGTGAGGCAGATATAGAGCGTTCCATTAGTGTGACTTTGTTGTTGTTGTCGCTATGGCAGTATTGTTATTCCTGACAGTAATGGTTGTATTTGTTGTCCAATAAACGATGCAAAACTCGTCTACAATGCAGTACGCGAATTGTAGCCACTAAATCTGATGACCTTGAATGTGTTGATTGAAGCTCAGTGCCGTTGTCCAGAGGTGTCATTTTGTTGTTTGGAGTTAGGCCTGCATTTCAAACTGGATTTCCTTAGATTGGTATGTAATTTAGTTTTTGTTTTACCGAACTGACAGGACCTTGGGAGGTTGGCGCCCAACTCGTAACGAAAGAGGCAGTGGGTGGTGCCGGCGACTTGACCTTCAACGGCTGTCCCCTCGAACAGTACACAGAATGCTCCCGGCTAAGCTCAAACAAACGTGCGTTCCTACTGCGCTTGTTAATTTGTTTGAAATTGGTGTTGTTTAAACCCAGCTAGTCCGAAATTGTGGGAAATAATGAGCGGTTTCATCATGTTATATTAGCGTACACAAATGTAGTCCAAATCATTTCATCTTTGCGCATTTTTTTACTTTTTCAGCCACCCGTGTTGCAAAGTGCTGTCTAGCGACTTCTACCGGTGAGTAGTATGGCTTCTTGAGAGTGGCCAATGGTTGAATGACAATTCTTTGGTTCTCCTGCTTCAGATGCCGTGCAATCCAAAACGACTGTTGGGATCGCATCCATGATCGACCACAGACCAAAGCGCTCGGCAATCGTGCTCTTTTTCGGTTTAATTAACTTGGTAATCGTGTCATTGCAATAGTCCATCATTTTCCGTAATAAAACAGCAGCCTTTTTTCAATCGATATCAATTAAAACATTCTACGCAGCGCGAAAACACCAAACACCTGGTGTCTGTCCTAAATCTAGGCTGACGCTAAGACCCTCGAAGCCACCCGGCTGTGGTGAATGTTGCTCTATTTCGTTAATATCAAAACCTTCAGCATCAACCCCTACTACAACGGAGAAGGTTATGCAATTAGGAATATACGGAAAATAAAAGACAGTCGGTTGTCAACCATAAAACCCTTCATCTCATATTCCATTCTAGAACATGTCGTTTATTCTTTTCAACGAATTGGCACAGCGAATAATCAAATGCTTCAGATCGGTAACCGTTCAGAAGAGAGTTATCTTCGAGGGCGGAAGACTTAAAGAGGAGATGGTTGGCGTGTCAGCGTCCATTACGACACACAAGTAGTCGTCTCCCGAGTGCAAAACAATGTTGGTTTGGATATCTATAAAGTGAGCAAGGGGTATCTCGATAAGCTCCCTAAATTTGCTATTTTTGCAACACTGTTATCCTTCACCAATTGGATTCCCGTAAAACAAACAATAAATTTTATTAATCAACAAATCCGACATTCTACGACATAAGAAAGCAGTCAGTTCGACCCAATTGAAACGTTTTAGCGTTTTAATTGTCATTGCTCGTGATTCCCATCAACCAGGAAACAGAAGCAAGACCAGAAGAGCCTAGTTTATTGATGGATGACATTTTGGATTTTACACGGGGTCAGGTCCGTTTTGGGGGCAGTTTGGTGGTGGTAAGAAGACGCGGATAACCTGCCCTGACCTCTAGAACTTGCGCGGTTCTGGCAGCCATGTGGATGAAACGGCTTCATCGATGTCGCGGATCGTAGCCGCCCACGCGATGCGATAGGAGGCAGCAAGGTCAGAACAGATGGTGATCCGGTTCTATTTGCCTCAACGGTGTTGATCCACGTTTTTATTGGTCCACTGGTCGAAGTAGAACGATGCTGTGGAAGGTTAACAGTTTCTGCGCGCTTGGACATCCTTAGTTGAATATTGGTGGAAAGCTGTTAAGGTTTCGAGTCATCCATGAAATACGTCGATCTAACACAAAACAGACATCTTGATGAACAATAAAAAAAGCCCATAAGGGCAATCCGTGTCTGAATGGAAACCTATCTTCTAGAGGCAAAGGCCACACTGTGAATTCTTTGTTAGCGACAGTCGCGATAATTGGCGTGGCTCGGTGGTGTAATGGAAAGCCCTCCCCTCAAATGTAGATCGGGAGATCCTAGGTTCGAATCCCGGACTATCCATGTAGCAATTTTAGCTCGATCGATCCAGGATTTACGAGCACCCGCATCCTCTTTTCATCTCCATCATCCGCAAACAGGATACAGACTCCTGATACTTCTTCGAACCATCGGCTCAGTTCACCTCAGTTGCTCGGCTCTTGATTGGATGGATTGATGAAACTAACGATCAAACATGATTATCCCTTATCATCAACCTCATCATCACCTTACTCTTACTCATTCTGAGTTGGCGCGCGTTTTGGACAGGGCCTTTCAATGGCCGCCATTTCCCGTTTGCCAAACTTGATATGCTTCGTGGGTTAAATTGGCCTTTCTTGCAAATTTACCCTGATGTTACTTCTTTTATTCTTCTTAACTTATTCTGCATTTTCTACGTAACATTTTTGTTTATTGTAAATTTGAATGCTGAAAGTTTTGGTCCTCGTGACCTTAATGAAGCGATTATTATTATTATTATTGCTCGGCTCTTGATTGGTTGGATTGATGAAACTAACGATCAAACATGATTATCCATAACCAATAACAACAACATCATCAAGAACAACAACAGCAAAACCACAACTTTCGACCTCACCAAATCACACGGACTCACGCTGAGCAGGTTTATTTTTCATCCAGACAAGTCTTAGAATTATGGGAAATATATTTCGGCCTAGAACCATCTTAAAAACGCCCAAGGTATATAATATCTAGAAGAATTCGACAAGCCGAAGGATGCTTAATATAATCAACCAAAGTCGATAGTTTAATTGATAAAAAGACTCGTGTCGTTCCGTACAAGTGTCAGCAAAACGTCAACAAAATAATCAACAAACAATAAGCATGCACACGGCGAGGGTATTTGCAATATATCATACATTATGTATTATTCGTACATTGTAAACATTCTTCTACATTTCTCAATTAACGAATGAATATTATACATTCAAAATAGGTGTGAACTTTAAATTTGCAAAACAAACTCGGGTTTGAAAGGTCTCTGTAAATGGCAGCAGCCTAACTTTTGGAGTCAAATAGTAATGCACCGAAAACATAAGTAGAAGAAGAGTATGTATAAAATGTCGCTTAATGAATAGAAATGGGTAGGGCAGCGTTTATTCCTATTTAAAGAGAAGACAAAAGCCATAGCTAATCATTTATATTTGAATCTCCGCTTATTCGTCCACCCGAGCGAAGGCTGTCCTCTGTCTAAGGTACTGTTAAGATACCCGACGCATTGGCGTGTAAATGACCCCTTATTTTCATCGGAGAACTGGAATTCGCAGACGATATCGTTGCCTAGGAGACGCTCCAACAATATCCGAACCGGTACCGAGCCGAATAAGCGACATTGCAAATCCAGTCGCGCTGGAGATCTAACCACGACTCTTATGGACATTTTTTACCGAACTGACAGGACCTTGGGAAATTGGCGCAGTCGTTTGCAGCAAAAATCTTCACAGAGGGACGGTCAGAGCATCTTCGTCGTGGGGCAGTACAAACCGCCCGGCAACTTCGTTGGACAATGGGGTTCCCAGGTTCCCAAACCTCTCAACGGAAAGAAGGAGGTTCCCGGCGCAGATCAGCTTCTGGGTGGTAGGGCAGCTCATAATCTTTGCATGATCTGAATGTCGCCCAAATCGATTTTATTATGTCTATGGACCATTTTGGGGTCGCCGCATGGCCTCGCAAACTGACATGAACACGTCTCATTCATTTTAGGCGGTGGGACTCAGAGATCACATTCACCGCTCCATGTAAGTCGGGTTCACTTAATGCGTCCTAAGCGACAGTAAATTGTCTATTTGCTGCAACTCCAATCGAGGATCCAATCAGGTTTGATAACGCCCCAAACCAATTGAACTTCACGAGACCTTTGGAAATGGTCACATTGGAGATTCTGAAAAAATCGATAATCGCTATGCTATTTATCCGTGATTTGAGTTTATCAAATGGAATTGCTAAATGACGATACAACGTTTTCGTTTAACGCGGAACTTTTAAAGGATGCGTTAAACTGGCGGTAACTAACAGAAACCGTTTCGAAAATCTTACAAAAACTTTAGCTGGTGATAACTCTTTCTTAAAGGATTCAATAAGCAGTCTTTCTTCAAATGTGAGTTTAGGTTCGTGGGTGGTTGTTGTCAGTAGTGTGCAGTCACGCGACATCGCAAGTTTCACCAACCCACACACAGCCATGAAACATTAAACACATGAGTGGAACTGAGCCGATGGTTTGAAGTGCAACTCTGTGTCGATTTGGGTGCCAATTGCGTGAGTGGTAAAGTCAGCTGGACCCGGCGGCAGTCGAACCCAGGACCTCCCACTCTAGAACGGATAATTGGGCGTGCCTTCCGCTACACCACGTGTTAGCTATGAACAAGTCGACTGTCGACACACGAGACATTTGGATGAAGGTGAAATTGTTGGCATTGAATTATTATTACTACCTACAACAACTACTATTAAAACTACTGCTGTTATGACGGCTACTACAAGTACTACTACTACTACTACTACTACGACTACTACTACCTATTGGATTTATAATGAAACAATTGTCTCGTCTCACACCCATTGTCAGCTAGCATTAATTATATTGTTGATGATGATGGTGGAGAGTCTCGTGATATCAAATGCAGGAGCTGGGTGGTTCGAAGAAGAACTCCTTCCCAAGTTTGATGATTGCATGTGGCTTAGGTTGTCCCTTCCAGGGTTCCAAGCCAGGGGTGTGTTTTCCGCTGCTGCTCAAACTTTAAATGGAGGTGGAGATTCATAATGTAGACTTGGTATGTTTTATTTTGAGATTTCTTAATTTTTCTGTGGCTGCATCAGTTTTGCTATTCGTGATAGTGCTTTTTGCATTGGTTATACAGTAAACGATGTAAAACAGGCACTTACACAACTTCATGAAACGCTTGAGAAAGCTGTTGTTATCGATTGAAGTGACCAAATACGAATGATTATGAGGCATGACCTTCAAAAGGTTGCAGGCTCACGCTTGGCCCTCGACACTCATTGGACAGCCTTTCAGACATCTGTTAGGAGAAGGTATATCAACTCGAATCCTTTTTTGTTTGCAGACATCCAACGCCTTCAATGAGGGTGTCCTGCTCGCCCTAAACGACTACAGAGCGACGAAGAGATTGGCAAAACTCGTCTACAATGCAGTACGCGAATTGTAGCCACTAAATCTGATGACCTTGAATGTGTTGATTGAAGCTCAGTGCGGTGGTCCAACGGTTTCATTTTGTTGTATGAAGTTAGGCTTGCATTTCAAACTTGATTTCCTTAGATTCGGTGTGTAATTTAGTTTTTGTTTTACGGAACTGACAGGACCTTGGAAAATTGGCGCAGTCGTTTGCCGCAAAAATCTTCACAAAAGCCGCTAAGGGAGTCTGCAACTTGACCTTCAATGGCACTACCGTCGCGCAGTACACTGAATGCTCGAGGACAAATTCGAAAACGCGTATGTTTCTCCAATTAAAATTGCCCACTGAACTTGTTGAACGGTTAGAAACGGTCTTTTAAGAAAGCCAAACAAACCTCCACGACCTCGCTTAAATCAGCTTGGTTGTCAAAACACGGCATTCTAATTATTACTATTTGCAATCGGCTTATTTCGATTATATGATTGATTTATCATTTTTAAAATTGGGGACGAAGCTATTTCAATTAACACATTCTGCTCAACATCACAGGTCAATCCTGTGCCAAATACATTCACATGTATTCGACGTACAGAGCCACTACTTGTATTCATTCAGTGCCGATATTATTTAACGAAGCTAAAGCGATGCTCTAGATGCAATAAGCAGTCTTTCTTCTTCAAGTGTGAGTGTGGGTTTGTGGGTGGTGGTTGTCAGTAGTGTGCAGTCACGTGGCATCGCAAGTTTCACCAACCCACACACAGCCATAAACCATTCGCCAATAGAGTTGAGTGGAACTGAGGCGATGGTTTGAAGAGCTGCTCTGTGTCGATTTGTGTGTGAATTGCGTGAGTGGATAGGCCAGCTAGACCTCCTTCGCTAGAACGGATAATTGGGCGTGCTTTCCGCTACACCACGTGTTAGCGATGACCAAGTCGGCTGTCGACAGACGAGACGTATTAAGGCTATGAAATAAGGCAATCATGTGGCCCGATGGTGTAGCGGTCAACATTCTCAGGTCTGACCTGAGCGACTTTGAGTTCGACTCCAGGTCGGGTCAACATATTTTTCCCCGCGAGGAAAGCGAGGTATCAGGATGATAAATTTTCTGTAAGTATGAGACCCTGGGTTGGACTTCCAGGTCAGGCCAAACGGTTTTACTTCTCAGGATGCTCTCATGATAGGTTCCTGTTTAGAAATCGACTAATTTCCGCCAATAAAAATGTTTTTCGTTCGTGAAATGAAACATATTTCCATCTTTTAGGTATTGTTAAATGTTTCGTCACGTTATCGAAAACAAAAGAATACGTTTCTTGTGGGTTATTTACTCACGTCCACGTCTTGCTCGCATCCGATTGGTTACTGTGTTATGGCCAGTTGGGCCAACTAAATGCGGATGTTTTAAATTGGCTTAGTATTTAAATACAACAATACTTGTTGCATAATAGTTTTCTGTCAGCCAGTTTAAACCTTTTATACGTTCACGAGACCCGATGGTAAATCAATGAGAAGAGTTCTGTAGATATTGCAGTAAATTAGGATATAGACTCGATGTATTAAAACAAATGTTTAGCACGGTGTAAGGCCAGTTTTTGTTTGTTCGGCTCCTGTTGCTTATTAACCGGCTATTTCACCCCAAGAAGACATTTTTTTCAACCATGAATCGGACGATAAGATGCTGTACAATATTATCTCGCGCGTTATCGAGAAAAAGACGTGTTTCTTATTTGTTATCAACCTTAGTTCGACCATTGGTTCATTGGATTGCAACATGATAAACGGTTGACCCGGTGGTGCAGCGGTCAGCATACCCAGATCGTAGCATGGGTGACCTTGGGTTCGACTCCCAGGTCGGGTCAACTATTTTACCCCCGAGGAAAGCGGTTCTGATGCCGCCTCCTTTGGCACAAACCACCAATTTTACAATTTCTATCTCATTTTTGTTTACCTCCGACCCCAAATGCAGTTACGCACTGGCACATATCAAAAATCTTCCAATTCTCTCCCTCGATTTCTGATTTGAACGCTTAATTTGAAAACGTACTTCTGTTGTTGTTTTTGTTGGCAACAAAATCGGGTTGCCATGAATCAAGGACGATAGGTACTTAAATCAGCTTGGTTGTAACAACACGGCATTCTGGTTATTCCAATTTGCAATCGGCTAATTTCGGTAACATGATCGTTTTATCCTTTTTACTTGGCCAATAAGAACCTAATTAAGTTGACAACGGCCTTGATACCTTTAAAAAGACGCTGAATACGCGCAGAAACTAATGGAGGCGTTCGATATGTTTAAATATGACTTAATTTAAATTTAGTTAAAAAGTTCCACCAATTCAATCCTCTGGGCTAACAATGGCGGCCATTTAAACGCTTAGTCGTTCACATACTACTGTAATTACCACAAGTACAAAATCAAAAAAATCACCAAATCGGTGCATAGTAAGCATCCGAAATCTCAACCAATAAATAGGCTCTATGGCGCATTCCTTTTCTGATAAGTTTGCAGAAAAAGACAGCGCATACGTATCTAGCAATCAAATATTAAGTTCGAAGGATGCGTTGTTTGAAAGTAACCTTTATTCTAACCAAAGCTTTACTCTTAACGCGCCGTTTGTCGGTGAGGAAGTAACAGACAAACAAACCGAAATGCTGATGCTGTGAATGTGAGTCTCTCCTCGATGAGACGGGTATCAGGATGACAAGAGAAAAGTGTTTTGCAAAATGTCGTTAATGTCTTCACTATTTGCTATTAAATACGGCAAACAAATAGCCCGATAGTGAAGCGATCAGCATCCGTATTCTGTAAGTATGAGATCATGGGTTCGAATCCCAGGTCAGCCCAAACGGTTTCACTTCTCATGATAGGTTCCTGTTTAGTAATGGACTAATTTCCGCCAAAAAACATTTTTTTCGTTCATTAAATGAAACATATTTCCATATTTTAGGTATTATTAAACGTTTCGTCACGTTATCGAAAACAAAAGAATCCGTTTCTTGTGAGTTATTTACTCTTCTTGTCTATGTAATTGTGAAATATCACGTCCACGTCTTGCTCGCATCCGATTGGCCACTGTATTATAGCCAGTTGGGCTAACTCATTGCCGATGTTTTTAATTGGCTTAATATTTAAATACAACGATGCTTGTGTAGCATAATCGTTTTGTTGTCACCCAGTTTAAACCTCGAATACGTTCACGTGACCCGATGGCAAATCAATGAGAAGAGTTCTGTAGATATTGCAGTAATTTAGGATATAGACTCGATGTATTAAAACAAATGTTTCGCCCGATGTCGGGCCAGACTTTATTTGTTCGCCTCCTGTTGGTTATTAACCGGCTATTTCACCCCAAAAAGACCTTTTTTCAACCATGAATCGGACGATAAGATGCTGTACAATATTATCTCGCGCGTTATCGAGAAAAAGACGTGTTGCTTATTTGTTATCAACCTTCGTTCGACCATTGGTTCATTGGATTAAAATGATAGACAGTTGACCCGGTGGTGCAGCGGTCAGCATACCCAGGTCTGACCTGAGGGACCCTGGGTTCGACTCCCGGTCGGATCAAATGTTTTCCGATTCCTTATCCGTTGGCACAAACCACCAATTTTACAATTTCTATCTCATTTTTGTTTACCTCCGACCCCAAATGCAGTTACGTACTGGCACATATCAAAAATCTAACAATTCTCACCATCGATTTCTGATTTGAACGCTTAATCTGAAAATGCACTTCTATTGTTGTATTTGTTGGCAACAAAATCGGGTGGCCATGAATTGAAGGCGATTGGTACTTAAAGTTGAACAAAATTGTTAGAGGTGAAGCGGCAGATATGGCAAAAATAATATTTATTTTTTCTTTATCTCTACAAAACATACAACTAATAATAATCTTAATGCTACTTATCCATAATAGTACTATTGATATTATGTACTCCTTTTCCGCCAATTCCATGCACCAAATCTACCCCAAGCTGCACGTCTCGTGTGATTCCATCAAGCAGAATGTTCAATCTGCCTTGTTTGTGGGAACAATGACTTCGACAATCAATCAAACACCAGAAAATCGTTGAAATAACCGAAACCTTGAGCCTTCATCAAATCAAATCATACAATCACTCGTCGATGTCGCGTGAACGATCCAAACAGATTTTCCAGACTGGCTCGTTCATGGGTACAACGAAGTCGGCAAATCAATTAAACAGGAGGAGCAGATACTCAAATGACGCAAACAAAGTTTCTTCATCAAATCAAACAATCAGTTCGAGTAGGCCTCGTGTAAATCAAATAAATCATTCTGAAACACACTGTGTATTCTTTGTCCTTCTTTATGAACCAGTCAAGATTATGAGATTGTAAGCCAAATCTTTTGCGGCGAGGGGGATATCATGTCTTTAATAATCAGACTGATTTTTCAATTTTCGGCATTGCCGATATAACCGCGTCGTCCGCTGTTTACAATTGACGCCAATATCGGTTTTCGTCCGATTTAAATTTTATCAGCACGTTTTGCTCTGCTTTCTTAATCACTTGATTTGCACGTGATACGCTTTACAGCAGACAAGAGGAACTGAGAATCTTGGTAGAGATTGTATTTTTGCTGTTGGTGTAGAATAATAAGAAGATAAGAATTTGAAATATAAGTAAAGTAAGATGATAAATACGGGGGGTCGCATACCAGTGATTAGGCAATTGGAAATACGTCACTCTAACATCATTACGCCGCCAATCATGTTTTGTAGAATGCGACTTTCATTTTCCTTTCGATTGTGGGGCGGTATTAGGAAGAGTTCGTCATTTAAGGCGAATTTGACCGAATTGATGATCGCGGATTTAACGCCTTTAGACGATTTTCGATGAGACAATCTCACACATGACCCAGAAACAATCTTGAAAGACGAGATATAGTCTAGTTTTATTTATGCGTCCGTGTTACAACCTGTGCTAGAATAAATTGTCTATTTGCTGCAATAGAGAATCCAATCAGGTTTGATAACGCCCCAAACAAATTGAACATCACGAGACCTTTGGAAATGGGCACAATGGAGATTCAGAAAAAATCGATAATCGCTA